>JAKSZP010002154.1:0-27173 GCA_022478985.1 Massospora cicadina | reverse complement strand
CCTGGCTCTTCCGGCATTGCTTTATGCATGTGTAGAAGACACTGGTGGATTAGAACCCCACCACTATTTGACTAACCTTACAAACATTCTGATCAAGCTACAAACTGAAGCATATTCCTTCAGTTTGGCTAAGAAGATTAAGAATCAGGAAATTGATCAGACATGCCATAGTGGATTGTTGTCATTCAAAGAAGGTGATATGGTTTTCTTTCACGATCAGCATGGATTCAGCTGGAAGCATAAACTTGCCAGTATTTGGATAGGTCCATTTAAAATAATAGAGAAGACTGGAGATGACATGTATACTATTAAGGATCCTATCAGTGGTCAGATCATTAATTGAGTGCACGCAAAGTTCCTAAGACCATATAAACAATAACATCCTATTGTCCAGTCAAGGAGGGGGTAATGTCACAATTTTGATATGACTGGATGATAGTCTTGGGACAGTAGGGCGGAAACTGCCAAACACAGTATCAGTTACAAATATTTGATTACCTTGAGATGAGGCGATATTGGGATATAACAAGCCTTATTGTATATAATGATTTTATTGGATCGCCTCTATATAAGGTGATAAGGCAATAAGGCGATGTTGATGTTCAACAAATACAAAGTAAATTGCCTACAAATAGGGCGACAGCGGATTAAGATTAATAAGCCAAAATTTGAGGAAAATCGGTGGAATAGAATAATCCCAAACAATGAGAAATAGTATCGCCTGCAGATGATGTATATAAGCGAAATAGGTGATTGAGGTAGGTGGGTTTTTAGTGAAAGATGAGCGGGACAGCTAAACATAGCTGTATTTATAAAATAAATAAAAGAACTGCTAGGGCGATTGCTCCTTTTTTTAAATATATTTTTTAAGTGCATCCGAAGGACTGACGATCTTCACATCATATGTCCGTTGTTTAGAGGGCTCAACCTGTGTGAATAACCCGGTGGATCCTAGTGATACCGTCCAGCTTTATAACACCCAAATTTAGACTTCCAATATGTGTGGGCGCGAGTTTATGGGCATCGCCAGTTTGCACTTGATGTTGCACCCCTTTCATCATCCCATAATCCTCTGGCCTAGTGGAGAATATATATGCATACTTTTAGTAGGGCGTCAGCCTGTTGTTGTTCACAAGTAAGCATGCTGTCAATTTTCACCTCAACTTAGCTATCATAACATTTTCATCCATTCCTAAGTCTTGCTGGTCTCCACATCCTTAGATGGACTCAATATGGTTGACGGGCAATATCTGTACATAGGCGATGGGTTGATTCCGAGTTACATGAATTAGTTGATCAGTAAAGTTGGGCATTAGGACAGTCAAAGGACCCTGGTAAGTGGGATCCAGCACTTCAGGACAGGTAAGCAGTTTGTATGCGGTTAAAGTATTCTCTCCTTAAATTTCTAATAAACAGTCCATGGTATTGTAACTTGAAGACCAGTCTCCACTAGGATCTGCAATTTAGGAGGTATGACTACGTGGCCAAGCGCATATACAGGTATTCTCTCAATATCCTCTGCACGGGTAGGCGGCACTTGGTCTTTGTCCAATAACCTAATACTATAGCTGTTCAATATTGTCTGGGTATTCAAGCAAGTGACATTTAGGTTTCCTCTTTCCTTTCTCCTTAGAAACGTCCTGCACAGCCAGAGGAACGCGGTATCCCAAAGTAGAAAAACACAAATCCTTGTGGTTTACTAGAGTATCTTATTCAACTAGAAGCTGGGTGGCAATAAGCAAGTCTTAATTGTCATTTTCCATCATGATGGCGGGAGCTGTAACAACCAGAGAACCAAATCAAAGAGGCAAGGAGGAATAGGCTCCCAGGGAGTGGGTACAATGAGGTCCCACGTTACATAATTGAGGGAGTGATTATGGTCTGGTGCAACTTTTATCCATTTAACCAGCTGAGAGGAAATTACGTTGACATGGGAGCTGGTGTTGATGATTTCCAAATCCTCACCCTGTGGACAATTAACTCTACTTGTTTAACTTTGGTGCCAAAGTGGGGGATTGAGTAAATGAAGTTGTCTGTAGGGAGCAGTCCAGAAAAGGCAGAGTAATAGGAAGATAAGTATTTACTCGGAATCATGGAATCTGAAACATCCAATTCGTCAGGTTTCTCCAGAACATAATACTCAGTGCGAGGAATGAGAGAAGGTTGATGTTGAGGCGTTGCATCATCAGCAAATGGTGCATTGCGCCCTAAGCTGACTCTGCTTTTCCAGTCTCATCAGCTTGATTCTTCCAACGGGAAAAACCTTGGTGGCCAAAGATTCCACAATATGTACATGGGTTGCAACGTGGTTTTGATCTTTTAAAGAGTCCAACAGCGTGGATATTGGGTCGATTCCCCTTATTTGAAGCTTGCATACTTCTCCTCAAGCAATTCCATTATTGACTCCTTAATGTCTAGGATGGATTTAACTTTCTTTGGCATTCTGAAAGTAGAGTTCCAGGTTGGTACTGTGTTGAAAAGAGGAGTGGACAGCTGGGATGGCATCACCCCAGGGTACCCCAGTCTCAGGAAGCTAACGTATGTGCTTCATGATAGAAGCGCTCCACAAATTCAATATGAGCCTACCCTCGTCTTGGATGGATACGCATGAAAGCCTCTTTATGGTTATATAGGGTTAAGTTAATGCCAATTCTTTGATAAGGGCTTTCTTAATGGCTGCTCACGTGGTGCATGTCTTGAAATAAGGTATCATATCTTCTCATGCCTTGCCATCCAAACAGGGTTGTATATGCTGGCGGTTTTTTCAGTCAGTAGTATGCTCCATCACACCCACATAAGAAAAGAGGTGAGATTGAAATGTCTCAGTTCCAAGGACGTACTTCTCCTTAAAGTTAGGTTTGAAATATCTGACGGGTTCAGAGAGGACACAAATGGAAAAGAGAGTGGGCGTTCCAGGTCAGTGAGCTCCGTAGTGTCTATATCAGTAGGCGGGATAGCCCTATCAAACTGACGGCAGATCTCTTCCATATCATCCTAAATGATGGCGTAGCATTCATTGAAGTTCTTAAGGGGACCTTAGAATCCAAAAGTTGGCATAAACTCTTAATCTCTTTTAATTTTTGGGCTAAAATTTTGGAGAGAACATCCTGTTTAGCTTCAATTGCTTGGAGTCAGGTAATTATTCACTCAATGTGACGATTGGCTTGGTTTTGGGAGTCAACCAGATTGGCGCAGATACCAGTAATCTTCACATAGTGGTTGTACAATGAGGGGAAGGTCAAATCAGCATCCAGATGTTCCCCTTGATAGTCATTTCAGTACTTTAGGACACCAGTAACAGTTGTCATTCAAGGCTCTAAGTCAGGCTTCATGGTCTTCATTGAAAAAGGGCCAAGCAGGGGAGGAGGCGCCTGAAGGACCCTGGAGACCTCCAGGCCCAGGGGGCCTTAGTTCTACTTCTCTCCCACTGGGCCCTGCTCCGCTGGGGGCCCCATGTTGCACCGTAGCTTCAGGAGTTGGTTTCATTTCAAGTCTTTTTATTAGAAAAGTATACAGCTCAACAATTTGATGAGTCAAGAATCAGTCACTTGGAGATCTTTGGAAATTTACTCAAGGAGGGTGGATAAGGCACTTTCCACTCTTTGGTCCATGCCAATGGTTAATTAGACCGTCTGCTGGGTGAATTCAATTCTGCAAGTATTGAATAAGCTCAGTTTCAATTTTGGCAAGGTAGCTTTAGATGTCATTTATCTCCTGATGGTTGCTAAAAATAGCCTCCTAATTATCTTGACTAAAACTAGAGGTGGCATCATAGAACTCAAGAGCTGGGGGTGAATATAATGGGTTAAACCTAACAGTCGCTGCATCTCCATGTGGTGGAGGGCGAGCAACTGCATATGTTGTTGTGAGGCAGGATGTACAAATTGTTAGAGGTATGGATCCATATGGGTCGCTCCTATATCATTGCTCAAAAGCTCTGTGGAGGAATATAATTGGTGCATTTGAATAGTCTGGGTAGAGCTGCTTCGACTAGTTCTCCCAACAGGGGTTACAACTTCACCTAAAAAGCTCTCAAATTGTTTGGGCAATAACAGGATCCTGTGGGCTTTTCTTTCTCGTAACAATCACTTTAGTTACTACGATTTAATTCAAACAGCTAATTTGGATAATCACACACAGGAAAGATGGGCGACTTTAATAACAAAAATAATACAACATGGGCGAGCGTCACGGCAAGCGGTGCGCTTATTGGTGCAACTAAGGGCAAGAAACGCCCTGGAGGGGGACCAGGAACACAATCTGCAAAGAAGTCGCAAACTCAGACACCATCTTGGTTTATGGTATTTACTGTAAAGCACGCGCAATACATGTACATTCAATTCAACCAACCTTTGTCAAAAGTGGAACATGATATCAGACTCTTCCTTGGGGATGAGTCACCAACCCTGTGGGAGAAAACATGTGAGGCACAGCCCTCATTTTTCCCTCACGCGGTGTATGTAGCCACCAACAACATGGGCTGCACCTGGATCGATATTGGTTTTGAAACAGCTGGTGAAGCTGATGCCGCAGCAAAAATCTGCGTGGAAATTGCCCTCCCTGAGGGCAAAAAAATTGTGTGCACCGCGCGCACCAGATGGAACAAAGCAAAAACTTTGTTCATCTCCTTTGACTCGCTCCCCACCAACCTTCCTCATAAGAAATTGAGGAGGAGCTCCGCAAAGGTCTTGTGGCCTAAAGAAATCCAACAACTTGAATTACAGCAATTTCGCTGAATGCCTGACCTGTGCACGGGCAAAGCTTTCGCTGTAATCAACCCCTTCCCAGAAGTGGAAGAGTATTTATCTAGAATTTTCCGTGCAGCAGAATTTCACTTTGCAGATGGGGGCCAGTCAGCTGCATTCTGAGTTACACCAGAACGCGCACCACCCATTTGCAACCACTGTGGCTCACTGGGCCACAAGGAACATGCATGCCCTGTAAAAGAGGGATTAATGGAAAATGATTTTTGCGAAGAAGCTATGGACGAAGATAATGAAAACTTTGCCAAAATGACTGACGGCCACCATCCATTCCGCTGGGGTGAATATGGACTATACTCCATCGTGGACCCAGTTACAAGTAAACAGCGTAAAGCAGCACAAAAAGCCCGCAAGAGAGCAGCGGCTGAAGCGGCGGCACACGCGGAATCCGCCATTAACCATGGACAAATTCAGGAGGATATTTCAGATATTCACTGAACCAACCAAATTAGAACAATATGCCCAGGTCGAAAATTTTCACAGTAACCAGACTGAGCCACAAAGCGTCATCAGTCATGCACATACTGAGGAACAATGCAACCACAATTTGGGTGAAAATGCGGTGCACAATGCAACAAAGTTGAACCTCAAAAATATAAAATACAATCAACAACCCGCATCAAATCAACATGAGACCTGTGCAGGAAAAGTTGATGCAAATGCAAAAAACTGCAATACCCTTGAATCATTGGGTCAGATCAAGGGAACCAACAATGGCAGTGAAAGAGTTGGATTACAGACGCGGAGCATGGCCAAAATGAGCTGCGGTGGGATAGGACCAGAGGTTCTCCCAACCGCTCCTGAGGCGCCACAGGCACCTCAGTGTCAATAGGGATGTTAAATATTGCGGGAGCCAGGGCTCATACGTCTCAAGCCAAAAAGCTGGCATTCCTGCGAAAACCTCTTGTAAACATCTTGGCCATCCAAGAGACCCACTACCTACAAGGGGAAGAAGAATCCTGGTCAACCAGGGTCGCACCATCACAATCAGTATGGGCATCTCACTATGGGGTGATAGTCCAAAACAACAAAAAATTTAAAATTATAAAGTCATCATCACACTTGCACGTTCGAGTCCTGGTAGCAACAATCACATGCCATGATGAAATAATTTTGTTAGCATGTATCTACGCACTGTGCACTGCAACCAAGAGAAAAAAAAATTTTGAAAAATTTTTCTACCCTCACCCTCCCACCAGATATCATCATGTTAGGCGATTTCAACTGCTGGGATAACCCCAATACAGATCGATGGCCTAATCCCAGGGGATACCCACCTGGACACATTGTATATCGCACAATGAAGGCATCTCTTGGCTTACAGGATGCTCTTCCTCCCAATTCACCAATCCTTCCCCATATGACAAGACCCAACATATGTGAGGGACTGCTCATATCAATGAGTCGTATTGACCACATCCTCATCCCACAATCCCAACACTCAATAATCTCTAAATTTACAACAAAAAAAATCAATTTTTCTGATCACCGATTAGTTATGGTGCAGTTAGCGCCAACCCAATCCCACACACAGGTGTCACCTTGGAGAAAGCTTCACCCAGAATTTATAAGATTGCCTGAGATATCTGACTGGGTTGAAAACAAGGCTACAAACCCAGAATTCACAGCCCCATTCACTTTGGATCCCATCGGAACATGGGAAAATTTCAAAACATATTTAATCAACAAAACCTGACATATTGCATCACGCAAGTACACCGCGGACACAGCCACAATCAAGCGTACCTTGGCAGAACTAGACCACCTGGAAATAAATACTCCGAGATCTGGCTATAGCCCTAATTGGGGACGCAAATGGGCAGAAATTTCAGCCCAACATAACAACCTCATCTTTGAACACCAACACAGAATCAAAGTTCTGAACAAAGGTAAGTTCATAAAGGAAGGCGAAACCTGTTTGACATACTTTTCCACCAATTCCACTCCTGCAGAAACCAGCCCATGTGCACACAGGTCCGCAAGACCAACGGCACTGTGGCAACTGACCCTGAGGAGGTCAAGGCAGAAGTACACCGCTATTACACCGAATTATATTGCAATATGCCAACAGATCCAAAAAAAATTAAATAATTTATTCAAACTGCCAAGATACAAAGTACACCACCATATTAAAATATACTATCCCTTATCACATGGGAGGAGCTTTGGGAAACAATTCGCGGTGCACCACGTAGGAAATGTCTAGGGCCTGATGGGATACCCTACGAATTTTACAAAAAATATTTTCAACAAATCGCCTCCCTCCTATTGGCGTCAATGAACCAGAGTTTGTTGAAAACACGCCTATTACCAGGAGGCCATGAATCCTACGTTATAACCTTGTATAAAAAGGGTGACAAGTTGGACCTGGCCAACTGGCGCCCAATTGCACTCTAACACTGACACAAAACTTATATCAAAAAATTCTAGCAGCTAGATTAAGCGCAATTGCATCTGACGTCCTATCACCCAACCAGTTTGGGTTTATACCAGGGCGTTCAATATGGAACAACATTCACCCTGTTGCAAATATTTGCCAATCCAAAGCAACTGGTGCCCTAGTCTTCTTGGATCAGGAAAAGGCGTATGACCATGTTAGCTGGACATACCTAAAAGGATGTCTACATGCCTTCAAATCCCCACCAAGATTCATAAAATGGGCGATGCTCCTAACAGAATCTGCAACCATGGCTGTATGCGGCCCTGGATTCCTAACAAACAAGATTAAACCACACAGAGGGCTCAAACAAGGGGATCCCCTCAGCCCACTGCTATACAATTTCAGCTTTGACCCGCTCCTCTGAGTAACTGACTCACGTCTCATGAGGATAACCGCACAAGGACAACCAACAGTCAAGATACTGGCCTTTGCAGATGACTGTGTAGCAGGTATAGCAAACAATGAAGATGCCCGACAGCTGGAACACACTCTAGATGAATACTCCAAGGTGAGCAATGCATCGCTTAACAAAAGGAAGACAGAAATCATCCTCTTAGGCAAATACACAAAAAATTGGGCCACAACATCAGAACCTCAAACCAACACTCGAAAAAAAAATCCAATTATATTACCCTTTGCAACACCTCCCACCACCACTCTTGTCCGACACCTTGGAATCTGGCTAGAATCAGGGAGATATGCTAATGAGACAATGGAAAGTAACCTGTTACAACGGGTATCCAAACGCGTCGCCTCCCTCAAGAGAAGAGCCCTAGGATTAACAGGACAAATTACAGTTGCTAACTCGCTCATCCTCCCAAATACTGTGGTACCAGGCCCATGAGATAGCCTTCTCACCTACCAATATAACCTCAATTCGCGCGCTTATCCAGGGCTGGCTGTGGCCTGGCTCTCACCCTCCTATACAGATGGAAACACTATTTGGCCCACGCTCAAGCGGAGGCATGGGACTAATAGATTTTGAGAGCCATGCCAATCATATCCTAGGTACCTGGATAAAGGAAATCCTTGCTTTAGACCTCCCACAACAACATTGGTCCAGAGCAGCAAGGATTAACTTTGCACAGGCGCTCAAATTAACCAACCCACATAGTCCACCCAGACTACTTTCATACCTTGCCAATCACCCTACTGCTACGGGTCCACATGGAACCTCCCCTCATTTCAAACATATCCTCCAAACTATCCGCTGTATGGGATGGACCATAGAGAACATGGGTACTATACAGGGAAGGGGATGACCCAGCCCCCAATTCAGATTAAGAAACCCAGAAACCTACCCCCAGAGGGATATGCTCGCAACAACCCCAAGCATAGCTAGGATAGAATACCTAGATATGCTGGACATTCCCTATGATTTAACCACACAGAAAGCAATGCGGAAAATGACACACCACCCACTCTTACAACCAAGGATAAGAGCAAACGCCTGGCGCTGTTTGAGAAGGACCTATAGGATGGCGGACCACTCCAACTCCCTCCACAAAACATGTGCAGTATGTGGAGGGGAGGGATCCCTACATCACCGCCTAGAAACATGCCCCCCAACCAAAGCTATATGGCAGGAAGTCGCACGCCTGCTCAAGATTCAAAACGAACAGGAATTCTCGATATCAAAGAGTATCTTCGCGCTCTAGATCGAGTCACCAATCCCATCTACACTCCGCTCCCTAATAATACCCATTGCAATGTGGACAATTTACACAATTGCATTAGATGCGTTCAAGGGCACGGTCCCAACCATTCATGGGATTATTAACATATTCCAAGTCCACTTACTAGAGCACTTCCAAGCCTGGCTCTATGGATATATGAGACCAAGACAAAAAGTGCTCATAGAATCATGGTTCCCACTCTGGTTCCTTCACACAGACCCTTTCCTTCACACCTGCTCCATAGCAGGGGAAACCCCCTTAGAGTAGTGCATCAACCCCCCATACCTGGCAGTCCCGCTGCAACAGGGGTAACTTGAGTACCCTGGGGTGCCCAATTTTTATATTTCTTAGTTATTCTCTTAGTTTCACATATATTTGGTAATGTCTGTCCCCTGGTCAGCGTACCTCGGTTAAATAAAAAATAACAGGATCCTAAATGAATTAGATTGACTCATTGGGAACTAAGATAGTTAAAGACATGGTTGTGCAGAACTCAAGTTCTTGTGTTTGAGGTAACTTCACATCTTGATTATTGATGGAGACTCATCAGGTCAAACTCATATATCCTCCATATTAGGAGGGCTGTCTTCGCTGGAGTTACTCATGAGGAAGGTAATTCTTCACTAGGAGCCTCGGAAGGAACTGGCAGGGAGAACCAGTTTGTAGGACTTCATCAACCTCTCTGAAGGTCAGGGCCTTCAAAGGCTATTTGAATATTATTTGAATGCGGTTCCAGAAGAATCTCTTAGGGACTGAGTTCCCTAAGGCAATCTCTCAACGAAAATTGTCATTGAGGCTACTCTGTTCACTTTGAACAGGCCATGTCATCTGTATAAGAATAGGCGAAATATTCACTAGTGAAAAAGACTAGGAAATCTGAATGTATTTCATTTATTAATATTTTGGAGACATTTATAGGCTAACAATATATTCAGGTTCACCTAAGGGACTTGACGTGATAATTGGGAGTAAGTAGGGTAAGGAGACCTCTTTGACAATGTGGCAGTTGGCTTAGGCTTTCTTTGAATTTAACTATCTCTTTCCAGGGCGGCCAATTCTGGGGACCTCTGAATGACAAGATCTTCACCAGCTGACTTGGTGTCTTTATTTTGTAAATATGGCAGTTAATTCCAAATCTTGGGATTCCTTTTACCCATTTAGAATTTAATTGTTCGTGTCAGTCTCAATGCTCATTGAATCAGTGGAGCTTCTACAACCTAATAGCAACATGGGTCAAGAACAGATTCTGCTCGGTCCACCCAATTCCCAAAATTCCTGACAGATACAAAGTCACCATAACATCTGGAATGCATCGCCTGACCAAGAGCCTCTCTTCCTGATGTCACTTTTATTTATATTATTAATACTTTTCTTTTTGGGGTTTATATTGCTAATTGAGACATATAAAAACCCTTTTTATACTATAATAAAAGTTGCGTCATTGTTTCTATATATCATTTGGGTACTTGACTTCAATAAGTCTATTTTGCCGTTTTTACCATAGAACGGATACTCTATCTAATGGGTTATAAGTTTGACTTAACACCATTTTAAAAATATATACTTGTCTTGCGACTTAGTCAGCCTCAGGTATTGACTGTCAGGCTTCTTGGGCATAGCACCATTGAGCTTAAAAAAGGAAGCCCTACAAGATGGTGCTCACTACAGGGGCTCAGCTGACGCTTAACAAAACCTGAAATTAATTGATCGCTCCATGGTAGAACCCCCAATTTATAGTGTCACCCATTGAGTGCACAACATAAATGGTGAAGAATATGATCAAATAGGAAGTCCACCCATCATCACGTTGTAAGTCTAAGAAAGTCTTATTGAGATCCCCCAATCTCGTCTTCTTACTTGGATTTCTAATGGAAAATTAAATTATTACTTTGTTGAATCATTAACCTAGGAGAAAGAGGCAACTGCGAAAGGCCATCAGCTGTGGACAGATCTCTCATGAACCTGTATGATTCTAGTTTTCTCCCAGAGATTTATGGATTGAGTGAAAATTTAGCTCTCTATATTTCACGATTTGCACACCCTGCATTCTGTCATATCATGCAATTACTAAGAGTCCATAACGAAGAACTCCATTATTACACCAATACCCAAGGGGCCTTATGGATGGCCTATGAGCAGGTATATAATTTAGCATCACAAAGTATAGGGGATGTCCACATTTTTTTGATGTGAACTGTTCCTACATTATTCAGCCATATAAATAGGGTTGATTGATTCCAGTTATCAAGCATGTGGAGTAAGTTGTGAAAATTCTTAGAAACATCATGGAGTCAATTAAACGCCAAATGATTACTTGTTGCCTTCGCTGAAGAGCTCCATTGACAGGATAGTGAAGCTCATTGCAAAATGGCATCTCAAGCTTCTACTATCCGGCACCAGTAGGAAGAGCAAATCTCCATCCTTAAGGCATGGCTAGAACAAGACCTACGATAGATTGATGAGCTGGAGGCCCATTGAACCTCTGGGACTTCATCAATGTCACAAAGTATCATTTCTCAAGTAGCCCAGGTTAACAGGAGCTTGCAACCTGTGCAACTCAAGCAACTATTCTTCCCATTACTGAGTGACTCAAAAAACTGGAGAGCAACTTGAGAGTCAAATCCCCTAGTTAAGAGAAATTAACCAAGTCTATCGTCGCCTCAATGAAGATAAGATATTCTGGAATACTCTCAAAGAAGATTTAGAAGTCAAGACCAACACGCTCCTCAGAGAACTGAATGCAAGGAGATGAAAGGAGAATTGGATTGGTGCATTGGATTATTGGAGGATGAGAACAAGCTATTACAAACATATCGCTTATCCGCCTGCCAACAAATTTGCAATTTGCACATCCACGTTAAGAACTTGGAGAATGATAAAGTGATTATTGAATGAAAAATCAATCTGCTGAATTTTACTTCATGACTTACTCTGGAGAAAATGAGCAACATTTTAATCCACTATAGGACCATATTCTTCAACTCAAATGGCAAGTTGATCTGATCGATGTAAGAACTGGAAATATTAAATCCAAAATTCCTGGAGTATACGTCAATACAAGGTTGAAGTCACAACCTTCAAGCCTAAATTTTAGGACAAGTTTACACCTGGAGAAGGGTGTTTTGCATCTTTCCTATGTCTATGAATCTGTGATGGAAAGTGCAACTGATTAACAAAAGGTTAAGAATGTTTTATTTTTTACACCCATATGGCTTAAGAGGTTATGGCGCCTCATATGGATGACCTGCATACTTTAAAAGAAGTGAAGGAAGCGCTCATTAGGGAATTTAGGTTAAAGAAGAGCCTGAGTATTAAGAAACAGTATTTAGTGATCTTGTGAGGCGCCAAAATAAAACCCTCGCCAAAATTACTGACTGCTTTTATATAAAGGCACAAACTCTATTGACCTCAAAGATGCTTACCCTGAATGATGCCAAAGCCACCGTTATTACTAATTTACATAGTACCATGACCTAGCCATGAACTTCATATCTGTTAAACAAAGTTTTAATTACTTTTTGGACATTAAAGAAGCCTTGCTTGATGTAGTCAACATACACAAGCCAGAGACCTCCCAAAAGGCCTCCACGAAACCTAGAATGTATACCATTGAAGAAGCGAAGCCTAGACCATCTAGTACTAAAAAAAGAAGAAGCGAAGCCTAAGAAGGAGGAAAAGTTAAGATGCAACTACTGCAAGAAGAAAAACCATACAAAGGACATGTGCTTCAATAAGAACCCTTCGCTTGCTGAGCAAGGAAAAGGAAGGTCGAATTAGGGTCAGGTACTTCTAAAGCCAACCAACTCAAAGTACCTGAAAGCAAATCATTGCTGATCGCTCACCTCGCTTGCATTATAAAAGATAATGATGACTCTGAAGGAGGTCATAAGGACCCAGGTTATCAAATTTTAGGCTCACCGCTGAGCTCGCCATTCCAGACCATTTGAATGATGAAAATATCGATGACGCTCAGGTTCCCAAAGGCATTTACCTCAGTCAGGTTATATGGTGCCTCCAAGTAATTGATACCCTCAGCGATGCTGATAAGTACCTTGCCCTGTTGATCTGACCCACCTTGAGAGTCCAAAGTCTGATGGGAATCAAGAATAATTATCCCAAGGCTTCACAAAATCTCAATGCAAAATTCTGCCCTAAGGGGGTGATAGCCCTTCCACCAAAGTGTGTAGAAACTATTACCAAAGTAGGAGTTAATTCAAAAGGTCTGAGTTATGGCTATCTCTGATATGGATAACCTATCAACGATGTGTCATCCCACATCACCAAGAAAGTCAAGCTCGCTCCAGACTTTGAATACACTCAAGAGTACAGTGCTACCAGTTCAAACAACATCAAGGCAATATGTGCATACTAATCTCTGCCAATCCAAGTTAGCAAATATGTATTTTTAGCTCCCACCATTGCCCTTGACAACAGTCAATATATTATTCTCATTGGGATGCAATTTATATTTGAGCATGAATGAGTTATTAATTTAGAAGAAAGATTTTATTAGTCCTCAAAGTTGTAGTTACCCTGACTTGGATAAGAATTATTCTTCAAGAAGGATTACTCTTTTCTGGTCAAATACCCTGTTTCCGCTTTACTTTTGCGATATTCTACCTCTGGAAGAAACACAAAAAAGCTACCTGAATTAATAGATGCAGAAGAGGGCATAAGGTTTTGAGCCACTGAGGAGGTAAAAAATCCAGGAGAACAAAGTGCTTTTAACAACATAACCCTTGCGTATAACTAAAACTTCTTGCTACATATCACTAGTATCAATGAAGTAAGTAATTTTGAATCAAGATTTTTTTTCAAGGATTCCTTGATCCAGCCTAACAGCGGCCCATTAAGATATTATTTGGGAACTTACCCAAAAGAAATATTCTAGTCAAAAAGCATCAAGATTTTATTAGTGGTAAATTAATTCTCATTGATGTGATTGACAAGATAAATTTTATTGAAACTCACGTTGCTTTTAGCCTACCATAACAATTTAATTTGCATTATCCGTCAAGTCCAAATATCAGTAAGTTAAATTAAAGAAACTTGAGAAAGTGCATCAACTACTTAAAAATTACCAGGATGTGCTTTCCACGTCAGATGTTGACTATGGTCACATGAAAGACTGGAAACTGGTATTGACGTAGGATATTCAGCCCCTATCAAATCAAAGCCATATAGGAAATCAAATGTAGATCAATACATGAAGACTGAGCTCAAGCAATTATCAGATGCCAGTTTACTTGTGCCCTCCCAGAGACCATGGTCATCCCCATTGTTACTCATAAAGAAGAAGAAAGGTGGTAACAGAATAGTGATGGATTACTGGAAGCCAAACAGACTCATTAAGAAGGACAGATATATGATTCTAAGGATTAATGATGCCCTGGCCTGACTCTCTCGCTCAAATTTATTCTCTGTGGAGGGACCTCATCATCGGTTATTAGCAGATGGATCTTTCTCCTGAAGGCCAATTAAAATGCGCGTTGATATGCATGGAAGGACAATTACAAACTACCCGTCTCCCACAGAGATTATGAAACGCTCCCGCCTTATTCCAATGGGCAATGGATCACATAATGCAAGATTTTAAACTAAGATATGTGATCATTTACTTAGATGGCATTTAAGGTGTTTTAAAAACCTTCCCTGATCTCTAGACCACCTCAAGTCAGCGTTTTATTGGCTAAGAGAATCATATCAAACTAAAAACCTGCTTAATGTACCTTTATCCAACAGAACTTGGAATCTCTAGGACATGCCATATCGCAGGAAGGAATATAACCCTTGTATGTAAGGTTGAATTAAACTCCAAGTTGCATGAGCCAAAGTGCCTTCAAGGCATACAGGTATTCTTAAAAATAATGGGATAATACCATCAATTCATCCTAACTTTTCTCACATTGCTAAACCTCTTGTCAAATGGCTTGACAAAATACATATTTTGCATGAGGAGTAGAGCATCAAACTACATTTTAGTAAAAAAGTGTTTGTTTAAAAACAAAAATCTTGTGACATCTGGACTATGGGAACCCATTTACCTTGCTCACTGATTCCTCTGACTTAGCCATAGGATCCATCCTTTCTCAACCGGATGAGAATGGCATTGACCACTGTTGAGGTAGGGTAACTGATGGTAGTTGTTCCTCAAAAACGTACAGAAATGGATGGTATAAAATGTACTGCAGAGAGTTGATAGCCAGGAGAATTCCGGGGATCCTATATGTAGGGGCTGGTGAATTTCTGTAAGCTTGTAAATAGGTGACAAGGGACCTATTGTAATAAAACTGGTGATTGTGATGCTGATGGCTGGAGAGGATCTCGCTAAAAAGAGGCTCTAGAAATAAGTGAAGTCCAGATTGAACTAAAGTAAAAATGTATCTTTAATCAGTTAAAGGAGAGAATATTTATAGGTTGTGTCTTCGTCCTATTTCTATCATTGTAAAAACGTCCACCACAGGCAAGATCTTCAGTACCCAGACTTTGATCAGTTGGTGAGAAGATGGCAGGCTTGCCTTTGACAAATTTGTTAGATTGTGGATAATAGTTCTTTAATGTTTGGAGGGGAATTTTCAGAGAGGTATTGAATTAGGGAAATTCGAATTGGGCTGATTGGGAGCAGGTCAAATCCCAACAACACCCCCCTCAAGCTCTTGCAAGGGGGATGGTATTTACACTTAAAACGACTATGGACGCGATAAACTGCAGTTTCAGTACCAGTAGCAGCAATGGAGTATTCGGTCCCCCTGCAGTGTATTACCCAATAAGGATCAGACCAAGTAGTGGCAAGTTTATGGTTCCTACCCCAGGGCGATGGTGGCAAAATAAGACTAAATTCCTAAAGAATTTTCAGAAAAGAATAGGTCGGTGCTCATTAGCTTGAACCCCTTCCCTAAAATTAGCTTTTGATAGATTTTTTAGCCTAGCTTAGTTTAATATGATCTCATCAGTTAACCATCAAAGGGTAAGCTCTACATTGTTTATATTAGCTGATTGAGGATAGGGTGAAGGCTGTAAGGCAACAGCGGCTCACGCCCATATAGGGCTTGGAATGGGGACATCTTAATTATTCTGTGGTAGCTAACTCAATAGGCCAACAAGGCGCTAGGGAGAAAATCATTCCAATGCACAGGATCAGAAGCAACCAACTTTCTTAGAATGGAAATTAAGGTGCCATTAGTACGCTCTACCGTGCCATTGGTAACTGGGTGATATGGTGTCATAAAGAGGTGATTTATACCCAACACAGAAGTTAATTTCTGAACTATAGAAGAGATATAATTCGTGCCATTGTCTGATAATATTACCCGTGGGCATCCATGATGGGTGAATACTTGGCGATATAATAAAAGGGCGGTAGCTCTGGAAGTAGCATGAAGGAACAAAATGGCTTCAACCCACTTTGATAGGTGATCAATGGCAAGGATAATATAGCTATGGCCATAGACAGCCACAGGCAATGGCCCTACAATATTTATTTTAACAGTATCAAAAGGGGCCCCCAGGGCTGCAAGCTCAAATTTAAAGCGTGGATTGGACTTATCCTGGGAGCAGCAGGTTAAGCAAGTTTCTAAAACATCATGAATTGGCTCATCCATATTCTCCCAGTAACAATTGGTTTTTAGCCACTCAAGGGTTTTCTTTAGCCCCATGCCCAAGGGTTTTATGGGCCTCCATGATAGTTCCAGTACGAAATGAAGGGCGGAGATAGGGCAGAAAAAAGGTGCCAACCTGTTTTACTAAAGCTCCATCGACAACTTTAGTGTTAGCAGCCATCTTCTTTAATCAGGTTTGAACGTCTAGAGATTCTTGAGGTTATACCCCAGGGTGAGGGAGAAGCTCATTAAGTTAATCCTCTTCTGGGATAGTTACATGTAAAATAGGGAGACGGGATAATCCATCCACATTTTGATGAATGGCGCCAGCCCAATGAACTATAGAAAAATCATAATTTTGAAGCCTGAGGTCCCAGAGAGCTAACTCTCCATCGCTATCTTTCATTTGACAAAGCCAACGGAGTGAGAACTGATTGGTAACAGTTTTAAAATGTTTACCTTACAAATAGGGGCGGAAGTGTTTTATAGCAAGTACAACTGCCAGGCATTCACGTTCAGTTACTGAGTAATTCTTCTCTGCTTTGGTTAGCGTATTGCTAAAATAAGCAACCAGATGATCAACTTGGTCTGTGTCTAACTGGGAAAGGATAGAGCCCACAGATGTGTCAATGGCATCAGTGAAGAGAACAAAAGGTTACTCAAAGTTAGGATGTATTAAGTCAGAAGCTGGTATTAATGCTGTTGTTTTGGGAATCAAAAGAACTGTTGCTGTTCAGGGTCCCAAAAGAAGGGCACATCTTTGTATAGGAGTTCAACTAAGGGCTCAGAAAGGTCGGCGAAGTGAGAGATAAACTGGAAGTAGTAGCCCACCATTCTCAGAAAGACTAGGATGTCTCATAAATTTTGGGAGCAGGCATGCGTTCAATGGCAGAGACCTTATCTGGAATGGGGAGGATACCTTGCCGCGTCACCTTGTGCCCTAAAATTCCATTTCTCGCTCAAAAAATTTACATTTAGAAGGTTTCAGTTTCAAGGAGGCCTCATGTAGCCACTGGAATACATGTCAAAGATGATCAAGATGAGAGTAAAAGTTTGGGAGAAGAAAGTGACATCTAGAGGTGGACTAACAAATACATAAATTAAGGTCCCCAAATAACTTGTCCATAGCCCGTTGAAAGGTGGCAGGGGAGTTGCATAACCCCTGCACATGAGGGTGGGTTCAAACAACCTTTCATGAGAGATGAGGGCACACTTGGCATGATCCTCAACGTAGAGATTAATCTGCCAGTAGCTGCTGGATAGGTTCATCACAATGGAATATTGTAAGCCAGATAAGGATCACAAAGAGTCATCAATGCGTGGTAAGGGTAGCTGTTCTTAAGCGTAATAGAATTCAAACGGCGATAGTCCATAACAAGACAGTAGCTCACAACCTTATTCTTTTTTTTTTAGTACTAGATGGTCCCAACCCAAGGGGGGATTCATCGATGTTCACAACCTTATTCTTAATTAATGAGAGAGGGGAGGACCAGGGACTATGCGAGGGTTGAAGGAGGCCAGCATCAAGCAATTGTTTTAATTTGAGGGTAACCTGGGCTTCTTCAGTTTTTTGATTTTTGATAAGGTCTGGAGTGTAAAGGAGCAGAATCTCCAGTTATTGACTTGGTATTGTACACCTTGCATATGGCTGTAATAATGGGGCCAGAGGAGAAAATGTTCAAATACTCATCAATCAAAGATTCTGCAGCCACTTTTTTCTCTTCCAAGAAATCAGAACCAAATTACACAAGCACTGCGGCAACAACAGGGGGCTCCTCTAAACCAAAGTAACGAAAGGTCCCAACTCCATGAACCTTCATCACCTGGTCATAAAGCAAGAGGCGAACATAAGTGATTGATTGGTTTTACTCAATGACTTTAGGGGACTGAGAGAAGTTGGCTAGAAGAACAGTGACAGTGCCTTGGTAGGCTGGATCTAAAGCCTCAGGATAGTGGAGAGCTTTGAATACAGATGGGTTAGGAAAACTATAAATCTTGAGCAAGTGATCATAAGGGGAATCAACTGAATCCAGTGTCCACCAGAAATTTGGGCCTGCGGAGGTATGTTAATGTTGTGGTGAGAATGTAAAAGCATCCCTTCCTTAGCCTCAACCATGGAGGGGGCAACTAACTTTGGACCTCAACACACATTATTCTAAACGCTCAACTGAGGCAGGGGTTTGAGCAGGCACGCCCTCAACTTCTGCTTCCATTTTCCTTAAGAGCAGAATTTAAAAGTAATGGAACGTGGTATCCTATATAGAAATAAAGTTATCCTTGAAGTTAATAATAGCAGCATGTTCCATCAGGAACCCAGTGCCTAATAGGAGGTTGTAGCTATTATTATCCCGGGCTACAGCAGGGACAGAGAGCTGTAGACCACCTAGCTTCAGGGGCAAGTGAGAGTAAGCACCTATAGCTTGAGCATATGCGGTACCTGCTGTCCCATATTCTAACGAATGGTCAAGATCAGGCTGAATCTTAATTTTCCAATTAGTCGAGAAGAGATAATGTTAATAGGGGAACCAGAGTCAATAATAGCATGAACCTTCACTTTGTGGACTACCGCTTCTCTATGGGTCACCATCACTCCCAATGGGTTGGAATAGAATATATGTATGTAGGGGCAGGCTTAGGAAGAGGATAAGAGGAAATATCGCTAGGTTTATTAACTTTAAGCTTAATAAGTTTTTCTCTTCAGGAGCATTAGGGCCAATAAGGTTAGAAAAATTAGTATGACGATTGGTTTTGATGCGCAGTAAAGTCATCATCATAGGGAGCCTCTTGCCCTATGCTGACCCCACTTTTGCTTTTTCATTGGCAATTTTCGTCCAACGATGCAGAATGGTGTGTTTGTTATGGCCATAATAGGTTCGGTTGGGTTGAGCACGATTTTTACACATATTGTTGTTCACCGCATGGATTTGAGGATGGGAGGCTGAAGCAGAACAGGAGTAGCAGTAACTACAGAGGCGGGAATTTCAAGTAGGTCCATATTGATATCTAAGATAGAAGTAAAATTTCGTTTCACTGAAGTCATCTGGAGATGGAGCTGCAGGTTAAACTCTAAAGTGGACAGGATGACAAAAACTGCATCATCAAGTGTAAGGCGCTTATTGGCCACCAAAGCTTGAGCTTCAGCGTAGAACCAAGCAGCAAACTCTGCGAGGGATTCTCCACAACTTAATTTTATACTCATAAAGGCATGTTTCTGATTTGCCAAGGTAAGATCACCACCAAATTTCTTAATAAGCGCAGCCTTAACTTTGGCCCAAGTATTGTATCGCATTAGATGGGGTACCATGATTTTTTGAGTGGATCTACTAAGGCAAAAGGGTAAGTATTTAACATTCTGACGTTCAGGAACTTCCTACATCGCGCTCTCAAAAATATAAAGAAATTAAGTAATACTTCCTTTCCCAGGGGTGAATTTGTATTTTAAAAGAAGGTTTAAAATTAGTTCCTACGGGAGCCAAAACAACATTAACGCCCATTGGGCTAGTTCAATTAAGTTTGGATAGCTCTTACTCGGAAGGAGGCACAGTGTTTTGATTTAAATCAGCTTGTTGTCAAAAACTGTTCAGATCATCTTAAAGAGCCCCAATTTGGGAATTAGGGAATTGGTAGAAGCATTTTGTTAAAGTTCGTTTGTATTGATTCCATTTTGACACATTGATTTTGAATTAGGGATTGGAGCTCATAATTGTCTTGCTCCAACCTAACAATTTTTTTCTTTTTGATGAGTTGGATCTGAGGTGAGGGAATCATAAAGATGGTAAGTGTTGTCTAACCCTTCCTTAATCGGACCAGTAGTAAGTTTGGGATCAATAGGTTCTCCAGAGCGATATAGCCAACAGCTTCAAACCATATTTTCAAGTTCTTGTTCTAGATCGTTAAAGCGGCTGTTTAAAGAAAGATCATCTAGAGGGGAAGGTAAATGCACAGTCATCCCAGAAGGTCCAGGGGACCAGGTTGTCCAGGAGGGCCAGGAGGCCCAAGGGCCGCAAGGATCAGGATTCCCATAGCCAGGGGGGCCAGTTGGTCCAGGTAGCCCTTCACCCCATCAAGACGAGGGGGCCCCATCACCCCTGCAGGACCAACTGATCCCCGCTCCCTGGGGGTCCTGGGGGGCCTACAGGGCCAGGAGGCCCCAGAGTTCTGTGCACACCTAAGACATCAAACGCTGGTTGGAGTGCTATTTCAATCTGGTTCATTCGTTCTAAAGTTTGTTTGAAAAAAGTATTAAGTTGGACTGAGAGATTGGTTGAGAGATTGGTGATGGCTTGTTGCAACTGTATCTCAATAATCATGGTAGTTTCAGTATATCAGGTAGCTACTTCCTCACAATGAAGGCTAGCCACTCCCACGTTCAGTTGAGAGAGTGGGTTTGAATAGAGGTAAGTTGTTTGCAGTTCTCAAGAAGGGCCTCACAGTTATCTCTTATGACCAAAAAATGCAATTTGTAGAATTCTAAAAGATAGGAGTGTAACTCTTGTGACAAGGTAAACTGTCTCAAGATTTCCTGATGGTGGATTCCCATCATTTGAACTAAATGGTAGATGCTGCGTGCACAAACTGGCGCAAATATACTCAGTGCGAGATATTCCTACCTCAGAGCTGGGTAAGTTGGCGAATTCATATAGAACTTGCATGTTATTGGGAACTGCAGATGCTTGGTTGTGATGGGAGTGTTCTCCAGGGAAAAGAGCACCTAAAAGTAATTGATGAATAGTATCAGCAACACCTGCAGGCTGAAAGAGATAGTTCTGGAATTTAAGGGTCAGAATAGAGATATCAAGCCTAGCATGGCATTGCAAAAGATTGGTTTCATTGTTCTCAGGGTCTCAGTTTCCATTGGAAGATATCCATTGATTGATGCTGGATATTTCAGTAAGTGGCCAAGTAGAGTCTTGGGGGATCATCCATTTTGAATATATTTATTCACCAGGTAGCTCAGAAGAGTACCTGTCAGGGATCTTTAATTGTTTTGTCAGGATAGGGTAGCGAGGGTAGTGATTCTTCTGAAGTGTACCAAAATGGATGGTATAAATTGTCCCACAGAGAGTTGATAGCGGGATGAGCCTGGGATCCTAGATGTAGGGGGCGGTGAATGGCTGTAAGCTTAGAAATAGGTGACGAGGGACCTATTGTAATAAAACTGGTGGTCATTATGCTGATGGCCGGAGAGGAGCTTGTTAAAAAGAGGCTCTAGAAGTAAGTGAAGTCAAGATTGAACAGGAGGTAAAAAACGTATCTTTATTCAGTTGAAGGAGCGAATATTTATAAGATGTGTCTTCATCCTATTTCTTTCAGGGTGACGACGTCCTCCACGGGCAAGATCTTCAGCACCCTGACTTTGATCAAGTGGTGAGTCTACGGCAGTCTTGACCTTAAAAAATTCTTAAGATTTCAGAGAATAGTGCTGCAATGAAGTGAGGTGAATTTTTGGAGAGGTAGAAGAGGTAGGGAAATACGAATTTGGCTGAGTGGGAGCAGGTTGAATTCTAACAACCACCTAGCGTCATATTATAGCAAAACACTTTCTAAAGATGGGAGAAATTATAGCGTCACAGAGAAAGAGTGCTTAAATGTTCTAGCTGTAAACATTTCTGGCCATTCGTTTATGGTATGAACTTTACATTTGTGGCAGTTTATGCATCCCTAAAGTGGCTGAAAAACATACAAAATCTAACAGAAATACTATCCAGACGTGATCTCAAGATTCAGCAATTTGACATAATTATTTTCCACCAAGCTCAAATGAAACACATGAATTTAGATGGACTGACCTAATTGGCGCTACTATATCTTGACAATAGCAAAGCTGAATGGTTACACGACCTACCAATGAAGCCATATTCTTGGGAGGATGAAGGTGGGCCAGTTCTAGAAGATGCTCTAATGTCATGCATAAAATATGAAGAGTCTCAATGGCTCATTATACAAAAAAGTTAGAATTGACTGGCTACCTTACTTGCGACCTTCTGAACGGGTACCAGCTATAACGGAAGCACACAATACTTTAGGCCATGGAGGAGCCAGAGAAAATTATGAATGGATCAAGGATCGCTATTATTGAGAAGGAATAATGAACTCTGTAGTGGAATTCTTCGATGCTTGCATCACTTGAAAAAAGCAGAAGCTGCATAAGGACAAGTACAAGTATCAGCCTATGACCCCTCAGTAGCCGTTTCATACCATCAAATTATAGGTCTTAGATCCACTACCTAATCCACAGGAGTAGATAAATACATCCTAGTAGGGATTGATCATTTCACAAAGTGGGTCAAAGCAATTGCCATTCCTGTAAAGACCATTAAAGCTACTGCTAACTTTTTGTATTAAAACATATTTACTAGGCACGTATGTCTGCATATTCTACTAAGCAATAATAAATAGAACTTTATTTTATCAGCTGTGAGGATCTTAGCTACTAGCATGGGAACTCAACAATTATTCTCAACGCCTTACAACCCATCAACTAACAGTATTGTAGAAATGAAAATGGGACATTGTTCTCAATACTACGCAAGATGGCCACTACCTATCCATTACATTGGGACCAATGTCATACAAGCGCATTTAATGGCTTACCAGATAAGTTTTCATTAAATTATCAAAAATGTCTCACTTCATTCTTATATGGAAGAGATCCTGTAATCCCAGCCTTATTTTCCCATGAAGTCATCAGCGATAATATTGGAGAGCCTAAGAAAGCACTAAGGAGATTAGCTCAGAAGATGTAGAACTTCAGTCAGAGGCAATGACAAATCTATCTAGGATGGTTACAAGAGAAGGTCTAGTAACAAATGCTACTCGCCAACCTTTACCCAACTTTGAGGCTTTGGACTTATTCCTATATTATCACAACCAAAGAGCAGCCTGAGGAGAAAAATTAGACTCTATCCGGTATAGGCCATACGCTATCACTTATAAACATGGAGACAAATACTCAATCAAGTCTTTGGAAACTGAAGTAAAAATCAGCCGCGCTCATAGAAAATTCTTGCTTCAATACTTAGCCGCCAATATTCTTGAAGGGAGTGATGTTAGGTATCTTGATAGCAGACATGACGGGAAGAATATTGACCATTTAACTCCCTCAGTTGATTTGAAATTTAGACCTAAGAAAGGTGTTAATTACATTACTTCATTATCTACCTGGAGGAATTGGTAGCCTAGCTCTAGTCATTGTAGTAAGACTCCAACAAACCAAGTCAAACCTATGATACCCTGAGATGAGTTTCTGCCTCATTAAAATGATGGATCATCTGAAGGTCAGATAACAACTACTTGTAGTGGCACTCAAGGCAGAAAATTAAGATAAACTCAGAAAATGTTAGAAATCAAGAAGCTGCGGAATGATAAACCTAAATGACACACAATCTCATCCAACTTTGGTATTCTATTCATCCTTTTTTGGCCTATGAAAATCATGATGAAAAGGCATCATAACATCTAGAATGCATCGCCTGACCAAAAGCCTCCCTTCTAGATGTCATCTCCCATTTATATAATTAATCCTTTTTCCTTTTGGGGTATATAATGTTAATTGCTTTATAAAAGTACCTGATTTACAGTATAATAAAGTTACGTCATTATTCTGTATTTTATTTTTGTACTTGACTTAAAAAAGCCCATTTCGCCATGCTTATCATAGGATGGATACTCAAGCTTACTGATAATAAGAGGTGCCTTAGCACCATTTTAAAAAATATATACTTGTCTTGCGACTTAGTCAGCCTCAGATATTGACTGTCAGGCTTCTTGGGCATAGCATCATCATGCTCAAAAATGGAAGCCCTACATACTGCAACATATTGTAAAGTCCAATGGGATCCCACTCCACGCTAAACAAAAGTGTACTATTAACCCAGGACATCAGGCCCTTATCATAATGGATATCACTTTGCAACTCCATGAAAGGTTGTATGGTATGATCCACTTGCCAATCCGCCAGTACAAAAATGATCCTGTTGTTGCCTCTAGCGCTATCTATCCTCACCAGAGAGAAATTAAGGTGCCTGTGAAAAGATCTACTCTTACCCAGTGCACATCCAAAACATTAAATAATTGCTCATATTTAATTTGCTGCCTGGCTTAGCGGCCTCCTCATCCTGGTTACAATTTAGACCCACTCCTTTCTGTTCTGGAATATTTGGTCAAGTGGGGGAAATGTTGAGATTTAATCTTACCAACCATTCAATTCTTTTTTAACTGACTTTTAAAAAGAAGGTTATCAATTTGCCCTGTATTTTTTTCAATGTTTGTTCACGCATAACTCTGAAAATACTGGACCAATTAGGATGATCATCTTCTCCAAAAATTGAGGATGCTCCAACTTAGGTCCCATTCTACTTTTTTAAGTATTGGGTAAGTATCTGCCCATTAAGGTAGTATATATATCAAAGTGGGCTCAGAAGCAATAGATACTTGTGAGACTAATACAGCTCCAGATAAACTTTTTTCTGGCATTGGTGAAGTGATAGCTTCAAAGTATTTTGATATGTCCTATGGCTGGGGGGTATGTTCAAAATTCAGTCAGTATGTTCAAATAGTGGGATGAGCTTAAATCATTATAGATGGCTATCATTTTTGCATAATTTGACCAATAAACTCATCTAAATTTGATAAAATGGATTATATATAGTGATCAGTAAATTTACATAGATTGACTAATAAAAGCAAACAAATCGAATAAAATGAATTACTGTAGATGGCAATTAATAGATTTGGCATACATTGACCAATGAATCATCTAAATTTAATAAAATGAAGTATTGTAGATGGTGATCAGTAAATTTAGTATAATTTGACCAATAAAATCAACTAAATTTAATATGTAAAATTACTAATATTTTTGTTTATAAGATACTATATATAATAGATATAGAATGAGTTTTAATTTTATAAAAAAAATAGTAAGGGGTCTAAAATGATATATAGAGATAGTAATATTTAATAAAAGTAGGAAAAAGAGCCACTTTTAAAAATGCATTAATCTTTTAAGGGGAAAAGAGCTGGGGGTAAAGTTTTTTCAGAAAAAAAGATCCTTTCTAGTTAAAATTTGGGAAAAAAGAACCTCATTTTAAAAAAAGCTCTAAAAAGTATGAAATAATCAAGAAATTAAGCCTACTCAAAAACCCTTTTTGAAGTTGGCGCCATATTTTAACTGACTTATAATAGGTATTTATAATTTATATACTCAGTACTATTTATTCTAAGTTGCTTATAGTTTACACTTGGACCCAATCCAGACATAAGATATAATTTGTATTTATGAGTAAAATTCTATAGTTCAGTTTAAAATATGGCGCCAACTATAAAAAGGGTTTTATTGAGTAGATATAATATTTCTCAATTATTTTATACTTTTTAGAGCTTTTTTAAAGGATATTCTTTTTAACCAAAAATTTTTTATTTATCTTGTATTTTAAACTAAGATTTTGATTCCTTGGGCCTTGACAACCAGACTAATCTGTCAAACTGAGTTCATCATATTGCCTTGACATTGCCATCTATCTGTTGAACTAAGTTATAACAGAAATCTGCCCATGCTCCCAAGTTTTATAAGTAGCTTTCAATCAAAAGGATTAATTTATAATCAATATACTTTGGGCCATGACAAGACTAGTGACTGAGGAGTGAACCATTACCACCCCACCAGCAATATCCCCCAAATCACTACTATCAATTTATGAGACTTTTATGGTTACATAAATTGACTCCCTTTTTTATATATTTTTCCCTTGCCCTTATGGCATAAAACAATTGTCAAGGGTTTTGAACCCAAAAGCCAAGCCAATGATGGTTAAAATTTTTTAGAATAAATATGCACTGCTTGGTACTCTAATGTATATTTTTATTGATTGGAATGGAAATATAAAGCGATTTTTAATTTCACTTAGCTTATTTTAGGCTGACCAATAAAGTCCTTTGGCAATAACTAATTTATCCTCTGTTTTATGGCTACTTTATTTCTTACAGTTTTCATTATTAATGTAAAAAAGTTCTGACCTGTACTGTTGTAATCAAGCTTCAGCACTGATTCCAACATTTTTTTGCAAGAACCCTATTTTATTTCAAAGTTTATTATGCTCCATTTGAAAAGGGAAATTTTTTTAAAGTGAGAACAATGGAACTTTATGATAAGCTAATTGGGTCTTATGAAATATCAGGTTTGGTGCAAAAGTATAAAACTTACATCATGCTAAAGCTGAGAGCTACTATCTATGCTTCCTCGAGCAATAATATGTGTCCCTATTCTTTTATTGCCATAATAATGTAGAAGGGGTAATTCGCCCTACATTCCAGGTGGCTTTTAGAGCACTTGGCTTTCTGGAAGAGATTATTACTGGGACCATACTTTGAAAAGAAGTCTCTCTTTATGACTATTCTTATAATTTAGTGAGCTATTTGTAATCTTATTGATATTCTAAATAGTTGAAGACACGTTTTGGATGTGAAAATCATGAAGACAGTCTCATGGGTGATGTGAGAAATCAATCTGAAAGATAGTGGTGATACCCATATTGTCACAGATGCCATATATAACTGAATACCTGTTTCTTCTTGTTTATATTGTCATAGCAATTTCTGGTTAGACCCTCAAACAGTTCAGAATTAAAGACATTAAGATACCAAGGAGCTATTGTTTTTAAACGTGAATACCTCATGGGGATGTTTTATGACATCG
>JAKSZP010002153.1:0-27240 GCA_022478985.1 Massospora cicadina | reverse complement strand
GGTACTAAAACCCACTACAAACGAATCCTCCTCTCCATGCAGAGCGCTGAGTGGAGAACTTGTATTAGTGGACATACAACCCAAAGAGGCCGCCCCTCACCTCAGTTCACACAAGAGGTACAGGGGCTACCCATCCATGATGGCGTGATCCCCACACGGCCTCATGTCCTATCCAGGGTGGACTACCTGGACATGATGGACATCCCTTACTCCATTGAGACCCAAAAACTATCTGATAATACGCACACCATCCCCTGCTGCAGCCTCAAATCCGTTCCCATATGTGGCGCTGCTTGAGGCGGGTGTACCATACAGCTGAGCGCTCTAAAGCTTTAAATTCATCCTGCGTCGTGTGTGGCCAGTATGGAACGCTGTTCCACCGCCTGGAGAAGTGTCCTACCTCTAAAGTGATATGGCGCGAATTTCAACGTCTACTGGGCCAGAATCAAACACATCCCTTCAGTCTGTCAACAGATATGTTTACTTTATCAATGGCCTCCCCCCCTTCCACCCTCCCTCCATGCTCTGGTGGTTGCAATCGCCATGTGGACCTTCCACACGATTGTCTTGGATGCCATCGCAGGCTCCATCCCCACCCTCCCAGAAGCTGTCCACAGATTTCAGTCTCATTTGGTGGACCACTTTCAAGCGTGGATGTTTGGATACCTCCCAACGCATCGCTGACAGCTGGTCTCCTCCTGGTTCCCAGTTTGGTTCATTAAATCAGACCCCTTCCTCCACACGTGTTCAATTGAGGCTACGGCCCCTTCACACGTTCCCTCCCCTTCCCCATAAGTGGCGTTCCCGCTGGCAACAAGAGATAGCATCGCTTCTCTGGGGTGCCTTCCCTGCTACTAAGTGTTGTCTTGGTCGGGTCAATTTCAGAAGTGTCCATCCCATGGTCGGCCTTCCCCGCAATAAATTTAAAACAAAGAGATGAGTGGTTTCTTCTGACATGATCGTGGAAGCACAGGGAATAAATAGGATAATTTGCTGAAGCAATCAACCAATACCATCACTTCTGTAAACCCATTAGAACAGGGGAGTTTGACAATAAAATCCACAGAAACCAATGTCCATGGACCCTTATCCTGTTGTAAGGGATGTAAGAAGCCATTTCTTCCTGAGCGGTCTGGCTTGGCTCGAGCACAAGCAAAGCAATTGGCAATCCAGGCTGGGACTTTCTTAGTTAAACCCACCCAGTTATAAGTCCGCCTAATCAATTCAATACATTTCTTGTTTCCTGGATGGCCAATAATGGGAGGTTCATGATGCGCTCAAAACACCTCAGCTCTAAGTGGAGGAGGAACCATATCCACAACCTAAAATAGATGAGACCCTTCACCAAGGAATACAGGGAATGTTTGTGAACATGAAGAAATAATTGATCAAGTAACTCCACTCCTTTGGGGTTAGGACATCTGAGCTGCCAAAACTTGGGAAATAAGCGGAGCATACAGGGCTAACTCTATTGAGGCAACCACAGGCGGGACAATAGATAGGATTTGGGTGGCAGGGATCACAGTAACCAAGTACACTTCCTCCAAATCCGTGGGGCAATGGGCTGGGTTGTGACTAAGGAAGTCAGAAAGCACTTAATGCACCTTTCAAGAATTTGTATTTAATATAAAAATGCATATTACCAATAATTATGAGCCTTCCTGTGTGCCAATTTTCGAGGTTTCCAGAAATATAAAAGAGCTTGGTGGTCCATACGCACAGTTAACTCATGCTGGCTTCCTGTAACAGGTACCACTAATGAGTCAATGCCCATGCTATGGCTGCCAATTCCTTATTGTAAAAGGCCCATGATTTCTCAGTTGAAGTAAATTTCCAAGAAAAGTAGGTAACCGATGTTCTAAGCCATCATGCCCCTGGAGCAGAACTGCCACAACTGCTACTGCTGAAGCATCACAAACGATGATATATGGTTTGGGGGGGTCCACGTGTTTAAAATAGTGGGTGATAAGAATACTTCTATAATTAACTCAGACGCCTGCTGGCATTTGGAGGTCCAGTGGAAAGGCACATTCTTACCCATGATGGGGTGGAGCGGAGCAGCTAACTGGGAAAGGGCTATGGAAACTTATTTAAGAAAATAATGTTACCCAAGAAACTCCATAATTGTTTCTGGGTTGTTGGAGTCAGTCACTCGCAGATGGCATCAAACTTGTTGGGCAGAATTGCATAAACATTTTTTAGGATCATATTCCCAAGAAAGGTAACAACCTCCATATAAAACTCACATTATAAAGACTTGACGAACAGTCCCACCTTGTAAAAAGCAGACACAACCACTTTTCAGTCTTTAGCGTGTTGTTTGGGAGTTGGGGAATGAACCAAGATGTTATCAATATGCAACCACGCATGTAAACTGGAGGTCACCCAACACACTATTTATCATTCTTTGAAAGATGGCTGACATGTTCTTCAGCCCAATGGGCATTACGCAGAACTGAAAATACCTCATTTGGTCCAAATCTCAGTAATCCATTCTTGACCTTCCATTACCCTTATTTTGGTTAAAGGTATTGATGATATCATGATTGGAGAACATGTGAGACTTTGTTATCGCTTGACTGATAGTCTGCTCAAGGGGTAAAGAGTAGGGATCGCTCACTGTAATTTTATTTAGGTGACCATAATCCACGCAAGGATGAAGAGAATTCATCGACCTTTTTGGCAAAAATGATGGTGGAGGCAATTGGTGAAGTCTCTTTAAACAACCATCCTTTCTTGAGCATATTGTCCAACCAGGTGTTGAGAGCAGCCTCCTCTTATGCCATGTGTGGATACAAAGGGAAGTTGATGTTCACCAACTGTACCATTGTTTGGAATCCCAAGTCTAATTTCATGTGAGGGGGAAGACAGTCTGTCTTTTCAGAAGCAAAGATACTCACATGGGCACAATAGCTGTGGAAACTATGGGATGGGGATCGGACATTTTGAGTGAGACTAGGCTACCATGATCAGAGCAAAATTTCTTCATAACCTGGTTCAGCTAAAAAGAAGGGACCATTACTACTCCAATATCTATGAGAAAGGCGGAGATGGTTAGGAGTAATGGTTGGTCAATTATGTCAGGCAAACAGCAAGTTAGAATTAGACCGGCCAGCCAGCTTGAGTACTGAAGCACCCAAACGGCAAACCAGAATTCCTGAGGCACTTCTGCTGGTATGACAGTTATGAAACTAGAAAGGTTTGCCTCCAATAATTGCCTATGAGCCGTAATCTCATATAGACACATAATGAAATACCAGTTAAACACGGCCATAAACGCTGAGGGGTTTTGGAATACTGGCGGAAAAAGCGGTTTCTTTTTCAACATAAAAACTAGAATTGGGGACAGGATTTTTTATTGGAAAGATAAGGAATAAAATCGACCAGCAATTTTCTCAGTGCCAAGCAACTGATTAAATAGTATTCAATTGTGGTGAGTCCAAGCAGGGATTAGATCCCTCAAATTCACCTAACCCAGCGAATTTTTTGGGAAATGGGGCAGACAATCTCAAATAGAACTGACATTAAAGGATTCGGTGGTAGGCTGAATCGCTGTTGGTTTGCCCTCAAACGCCTGAACTGAAACTTGACTGCATTTCCATCGGTTAGCATGACGGTGTCTATCCCAATGACCCATGGGAATTCCCCAAGGCCACCTCACGTAGAGATGGTCCCAATTGGCTGGAAACGGGTTCAGGATGATCAACCCACACATGCCTGGTTGCTGGGCCATTCTTTCAGTCAAATGAGTTTTGTCAGCCAAAACTCCTGAATTGCAGGATAAGAGTTTCAAACTGTCAGCGATGGTTTCTGAAGATACCATCTGCACTTCAGGGATCATTCCCAGCACTTTTGGGAGGGGGCTGACGTCAACAATCATATTGGAGACTGGATCAAAACCATCTGTGATTCTGGCCAATAATTCAACATTTGTACCCTTTTTGGCATGCACTTTCCAAATATCTTGCTTTGATCCCATTGGTTTTTAATTCTTCAACATCAATTTGGTGATCTCAGCACAGATTGTCTTAATACAGCTGACCAGTTTGACCAAGGTGAGCGAGGGTACCAGGGGAGGAATCTGAAGTGAGAGGCCATTACGAGCACTTGTCTATCATTTGGGCGAGGTTACCCTGGGAGACGAGGGGTACAGCCGCCCTCTTAAGCCCCTTTTTATTCAGAAATGGAAAGAGCACCCGATCTAAGCACAGGGGACGTTCCTCTGGACTTACACTCTCTCTCCCACTCTCCAGTACCTCTCATCCAAATTTTGATAAACCCTTCCTCCTTTTTACTGATGCTAGAGATACTGTCATTGGAGCCATACTATCTCAGCATGATGATAACTTAGTGGGCATCCCATAGCCTACTACAGCAAGACCTTAATTAAAGTCAAACGTAATTATAGCGTTACAGAACGTGAATGCTTGGTGGTCCTACTGGCCATTAAGAATTTCTGACCCTTTTTATATGGGAAGCATTTTACCATCATAACTGATCATGCTTCCTTACGTTGGCTACAGCAAATTAAGAACCATGATGTGAGATTAGCCCTATGAGCGATAAAACTTCAAAATTACGACTTTTTCATTATCCACTGACCAGGGCCAATTCATCAAAATGCAGATTTCTTATCTCAGCTTCCCAACTTGACTATAACTGATCTTGAAGAGGATCAACTCTTCGACCTCCTAACCCAACCATAGTTATGGAAGGAAAAATCCCTGGCCCTTCAAAAGGAATTAGCAAAAAGATCACCAAATCTCCAAGTTAAAAATGGCTAATTGTGCAAATTTGTGTTTAATCAATGGGTGCCTTATGTAAGACCATTGGCTCGAACTGACATCATATTAGAGGGACATTGGCAATTCAGCCATGGGGAATTTGAATAACCTACCAGTGGCTTAAAACTCATTGTTATTAAGAGGGGATTCTTGTTTCTATCCAGGATGTATTAAGTCCTGTCTGGTATGTAAAAGCCAAGCTGGACCTAATCCCCACTCACAACATCCAGTGGTCCTACCCTGTGAACCATTCCATACTATTAGCATTGATGTGGGACCTCTTCCTTGAGCCTTCAATGGACATTGGTTCCTCCTACTAGCCGTGGACCATCTAACTGAGTGGATCAAAGCTTTATCGCTCTCCACTGCTTCAGCAAAGGCTACCGCCACGTTTTAGTATAATAGGATTATCACCCAGCATTGGTGCCCTAACATCATTCTTTCCAATAATGGACAAATTTTCCACTTGCACAAGTGAAAGCTTTAGCTGTCTTGATGGGAACCACACAGGTATTCACACCCTCTACAATCCTACAACCAATGGAATGGTATAGTGGGTAAATGGTACTCTAACTGCAACCCTCTGAAAAATGGCTATGACTAACCCTGTAAGGAAATCGAATATAGGCTCTTCTAGTTGGCAGGCCAACCAGTATGAAGACTGGTTGGTTCTTGCCAATTTACCTTAGGCATGGGGCCAGCAGCGCTGGCTGACCCCTTGGCGTGTCACCCACTCCATTTGGGGATCACCTCAGCCTAATTCCTGACCAACAAAATAAAAAATAACTTATAACAAAAGGTAGATTATGCAAAGGGAGAGATTTATTGAAAGGGAAGCGCCAGGTATTTATATTATTTACAAAAGGGCTACTGTGCCCACCGCTGACCTATCAGCTCTTCCGCTGATTCTTCCAGCAAACCACTCATCTCAGCCTTCCATTGCACTATTCTCTTCCCTGGCGTTGACCCTCTCGCCCCATACTTCCTAATGTCTGAAAAATTAGTTTTGACTCATCCTTGGCATTAAGTCATCGGTGAGCTGTATAATTGATTAATATAAATAAACGTCAAATTTGGATTTGACCTTCAAGTTGATAATAATTTGCAAGAAACAGCTTTGGTCGTTTAGTTTTGACTTAAAATATCTTGGCATCTCACCAACATTTCATCTCAACTCATTTCAGTCAATTGATTAAGAATTGCCTTACTCAGGCAATAATTGATTTTAATAAATGAGGCACCAGAAACAACCTCAACCACCTTAAACTCATAATTGTCAGATCTGCTCACATCAAATAGTTAAATTCAAGTGGATCATCCTCAGCTATTAGTCACCAGTGATTCTTATACCTATTCAGGCCAGCAATTGGCTCCGTTCAATCCTATCTTCCAAACTTGACGGATTACTTGGATTCTACTCAGCCCAATTTAAGAAGCAAATTCCAAGCAATCATGTTAACCCATAAGAAATTTATTCAATAAGCCATTCCATTGGGATTGGCCATATCATCCCAAATAATGATTAATCATTGGAGGATTCCATCTGGTTAAAATTCTGACTGATCCTCTTCATTGGCCCCAATATTTGCCTAGTGCAATTCTGGCCTATTGGATTAGTTACCATCAAATTATTAAGATGTCGCCATTCTAAGCGTTGTTGGAAGAAATCCCCATCTACCTTCCAAAGTCCAGGCAATGCTTGACTAAGCTTCTCCTAAAGCACCTAAAGTCTCTATGTGAAGTATTGTAAATGAAATTATAAGACTTCAGGCTTTGTCTGCCAAAAACCTGTCTGCCACACCCAGTAGAGAAACTTCTCAATTTAATGATAAGCATGATCTCCTACACACCTTCCAACCAGGTGACCTCATCCTATTCTTTCATCACCGGCCTGGAGGTTGTGATCACCACTGGACACCAACTTTTCAGGGCCTTATCAAGTCATATATACATGGGGCAATGAACACTTAATTGTAGAAATTGTTCATGGAACAGTAGTAGCCCGAATCCATAGTCACTCTCTCCATCTGTTTCCCCCTACGCCAATATCTAGAGGGGGTCGTTGTTGGGATTCCAACCCAAATGGGAGATTTTAAAGAGATCAATGACAGGAATCAAATCCAAGTCAACCAAATAGGTAGGCTTTATCAGGGACAATTCTTGACATTCCACGCCCTAGTATCAGGGTCAAACTCAATCTATGAGGCAAGTGAATCCTATTGGAACAAAATGACTAACCTCCCATTGAATCCCCAAATTGTTATCGTCTAGATCTTAGCTTGTGGATTTACTAAACCACACTCCCTTATAACGACTCTTGGACTAAAATAAATACTAAATTTTTTCTCCTTTTCGCAATTTCAAGTAAAAATTATTATACTTATTAATAGGGATTGCCTTTCCAGATGAAGAATCTTGAAAAAGACTTCTTGACCAAAAGAAGAAAAACCAGGCAATCCAACGCCCTGAAACTTTGGGTCCCCTGGCCTCAAATTATTTCGGGTTATGAGGCTCTACACCCATGGTCCTGGCATATATCAACACGCTTGATAAACTTAAGATTACTAAAAATGAGAACCATAGCTCATTGGAAGGTTGAAGGGGCATTGTAAAGCCCCTTCGGCATCCTCATGGGTTAAACAACCCTTGGCTCTTAATTAAGGCGCATTTCTCCTGGTCCTCAGGTGAGAGCTTCATTTTCCAGTAGCCACTGGCTATGTCCATGGCCAAAAAGTATTAAAACTTCTCATGCGCTTCAAAGCATCATCAATACATAGCAAAGGGTATGAGTCCTTCTTAGTAATCTCATTTAGGCGGTGGTAGTCTATGACAATCTTGTGGGTCCCATCCTTCTTGCGTACCAGCAGCAAGAGAGATGCCCATGGACTCTTGGATAGATGTAATAGCCCTTAATTAGCTTAACTGATTGAGCTCTTGAACAATGACTACATCCTCTGTTTTTGAACATTGGTAAGATTCAGACTTAAGGGATAGCTGAACCAATAAACATCTTATGGACCTCCCTTTTTCACAGGCTATAGTCATTGGGGCCAGTACTAAGGATTTCGTTAAACTAGTTTAAAAAAGTCCATCCAACTCATTCGGCTGCTTGGGAGTTACAGCCTTAAACCTGAGATCATAGAAACCTCTGACTGCATGTATGGACTCAATATTTTGGTAACTGGTTTAGTTGGGCCAGTGCCACAACTTTTCCCTTTTTAACTTTGGTTGTATGGGTAGTATTGTTCCCTAGAACGAGGTTTAGCTCTCTAGAGCAAGTGGTATCATAGAATCCTGGTAACACTCAAGGTAACTTTCTCTCAAATTCTATCTTGACTGTGCACTTCTAGTATGGTATCAGGAGGAATTTTAACGCTGATTGACAAGGTCATTATTTTTTGGTCCCCTGGGAAAATTTTTATGCTTTCACTTGTGCTCAAGGGTGGCATTTTCAGCGCTCACGGTAGGCGGTAATTAATTTACACCTTCTTCAGTTAAGGTTTAATTAATTGGATAGATTAATTGGTCTGTTTTGACTAAGCGAGTAATCTGCTTTTTGAGGTTTAACGCCCTTGTCTTTGAACAGCAGTGGGAGTTGGTAGCTCAGAATGCTAACCATGCTTGTAGTGAAGTCGATCTTCGCCATAAACTCCAGAAAAAACTTTGTCCTAATCAGAATATTGTAGTGGTCATTGTCCAACACTACTGCGGGTACTGTCAGGACCATGTGCCAAAATTGTAAAGGAAAGTCAGAATAAGCTCCTAAGGCGTGAGTGATGTCAGGTTATGCGATATGGTATTTCACATTGTAATCAATTTCAGGCATAAACTTGAGCTTTCATATGTTTGGAGGAGAAAATGCTTATTGAAGCCCCAGTGTCCAATACTTCCAGCACACGCACCTTCTGGATGATAACTTCAACATTTGTTATGCTCTTGCCAAAATGGTTTCTATTGGCCAGGAAATCAGTGGCAGAATCCTCAAATTGCTTCAAAATAACAGCGTTTGTTTTGACTTGGTAGTGTCTCCACCATACAGTACCACATTCTTAAAGGTAGACGTGACCAACTGTTATCCTTCTTTAACAAAATTTATCACTTGGGTAGGCTTAATTGCTTGGGACAAGTAAGTATTGTTTTAAACAAATCCATTACCACCATGAACTCTCAATCTATCTGATACAGACACTGTGCTAGAAGCCCCTAACATATGGTAACCCGCACTAGCTAAATCTTTATCTTTATGGTCTTCCTCACCTTCAGTATGGAGATCCACCCAATTTACAGTATTAGACGTGACTCTTTAGGGGTTTGATCTTTATTTTTGGCTGTAACTAATGGAGAGGATTGAGAAAAGTGCCCAGATTGGTGACACTTATGCCATTTAAATTCTTGACGTGACAAGCGTTCAGGAGGTTTGTTACTCTTTTCCTTGGGTTTTTCAACCTTGTCATTGTCAATGTAAAAATCCTTATTGGCTTGTTGAGGGGTTGGTGTTTGGTGCCATTGACTTAAAATCAGATCAGTACATAATTTTTATGTCGATTAGCGCCTCTTTTAGTGCTTTAAAGAAAATAGAACTCTTGAACGTCAAAGTCATGTGCATTTTCATATTATGATGCATCTCCAGGGAGCTTGACAAAACGGTTTTGGCGGTGGGCAGATCAATTGTTCCTGTTGTCCATAGCTTCTAAACTTAAGTCAGAAACGAGAAGTATAGCCTGTGACCAACTCATCTTTGTCCATCTTCACTAACAGGAACCCTTGCTTCATATTCTGGACATCCTGTTCACTACTAAACGTGGAGAGTAATATGCTCTTAATTTTGGTCCAAGATAATCCAGGTATCAGACTTGCACTGAGGAACCACTGAGCCTCGCAGATCATACATTCCTGCATATGATAAGCCTTCTCGCAATTGCTAGCGCCATCCATGCTATTTTTTACATTTTATATGAAACCACCAATTGTCCCCTCTTCTGGTATATACATGGTCTTTAAATATGGTTTAAAGTTTGGATTTTTTTTCAACAGGATCAGCATGAATCATAGGTGGCTGAGTACAAGTTCTGACTGGCCGTTGTGAACATCATTGCACAACTCACGCAGGTGCCTTCCATTCAAGTGATAGGTCAAGTATATGTAGAGTCCAGTAAAGGGAGTCTTATTTACTTATGATTTTTAATACTTATGCCCATCGCAACTAGCATGTTGCCATGATACTTAAAACGTTCTCCATACTCATTAAGTTCAGTGATTGTTTCGCCATTCTCTTTCTCAAGGAATACAAGTCTTTCCTTGAGGTTCTTGAGAGTAAGTTCCATTTTGATAATTTGTGAGGGTCCTCCCAATGTATGTAGTAAAACAATTTTAGCTCTTTTAGTGGTCTCCTTGATACGCTCAATATCATTACACAAATAGTGAACTTCAAATTCCAGGGTATGGACTCTAGCGTAAATGGTATCCTTTTCCCTCACCAGAAGTAAAGATTTATCCTCTCTACCCTCTCCATGATACACATCTATATCCGCATCTTTGTCAGTTTGCTCAGAAGAATTATCATGATCATCAATAAGTCCTGATGGTGCCAACCTTGTAGTGAGTACCAAAGTCAGTGTGCAACCTTAGCTCACTTAACTTTAGATGCCAACTTGCTGCTCAGGGGTCTACTCCACGCAGATTAGGCACTAGACAACCTTTGCTAGCATTGCAACAGCTCTCTCTAAGCAAACTTTCCCCATATGCTACTTCTTCATGCATCAAAAACTTGGCTAACTTGCATGCGCTCTTGGAAAACTTCTTGAAACTTATGTGAAATTGTTGACATATGTTGGCCCTTATGACTCAAATAGAACCTTTCCATCTTCTTCCTTGGCGTTATCAACACCAAAATATACTTGACAGAGCGTCTTTTTCAAAACAGTTTATCCCTGACTGAATACAGGCGATTACTTCAGATCGTTTAATCCCATACTGGATACTGGCAATTACTAACTCGATACAAGTCAAATTAAAGCAAAAATCGGTAAACTTAAGATTCTTTAGAATGGTTATTTTATTAGAATAAAAAGTGAAGGCTTATATATACAGGGGAAAATTAAGGAATAAATGAATTTGATACTGTAAAATAATGGGAGATTTAAGGTTTGATAGAGTATTTTTCAGGATCCTCTAGTCAGAAGGCGTTTGACTGCTGCTTTGGCTTATTCACTTATTTTCTATAATTTCTGTATGCATGAGCTTCTTCTTGCAGCAGTTACTCATTAACTTGGATGGTTAAAGTTCATTTTGCTAGGTCCTGCTTCTGGTTTTCCGTTCACAGTTGCTTCTAGTGAAATGAGTTGATTACCATATCTTGTAATATGTGCCTTGAAATCAGGTTTGAGCGATGGCACTCCCACGATAAGCCTCACATTTTGGCTTCAAGTGAGTGAAAAAATGGATGACTACCCAAATTTGTGTAATATGCATGTTTGTACTTCTAATACTTTCGCCACATAACTCAGTTTTCTCATTGGGGCGTCATTAGTGACTTCAAATTATTTTATCCCCCTGAAGGTATAAAAGGGATCAATTTTATATAATTTTATAAGACTTCATCATCCTCATTATATAAATTTTAGAAATGGGGGGACAAAAATAAATTTGCATGACATAACTTTTGGAAGAAAAAATATTTTGCTCATCAGTGCCTATATAAGGGCTAATTTTGCCCTCATCCGTGATTGCCTGGTTACCATTTATACCACCAGGTTGATTATTGTTGTTGTCATTTATATTAATTCCAATAGATGAGGACTGACCAGAAGCACAACACGTGGGCTCATCCATGACAGCCATGGTCTATGATGTGAGAACAGATGTAACTCTCTGAGTGATTGTTGTATATGCATCACCCATACCCAAGAAAACTAACAGTTCTGAAAATTTCTGTAGAAAATACAAGCCAACGCCAAAACAGTTATATAAAGTGGCTTTATTTTTGGATGAATGCAAGTAGGGATATGTCTCTGGCTCGCAGACAAATCCATAATATGGTGGATGATATGCTGATGTACCTTGTGACATCAGGGATGTGTTATATGAATGACAAGGAGGAGGATGCCCTGCAAACCTTAAGCATTGGAAGTACAATCTTAATGATGATCCAGTAAGCGGCTCCTGACTGGACTATGTAATAGTCTCATCTAACCTCAGACTGGCTACGTCAAATAGTAAATTCTCCATTAATGCAGAAAGCGACCACATGATAGTGCAGGTAGCCATTGATATGGGCGACAGCTCACCATCTTTGGATTAGCAAATATCTCCCTCACCGTTGCAGGACCCAGATTGGTGCAGCACTACTAAAAAAGGATAATCAAATAATAGCGTATCTAGATCACCAGGTGGGCATTGATCCCCTAGATCGCTGGAAAAGAATTAAAGAAAACCTTATGAGGGATAGTGCCAAGTATGAGAAGGCCAAAACCTACAAATTTAATGCTGCCGCTAAACAGCTAAAGAATGCTCTGGCTACCCTGAAGTGAGAGCGGTAAGAAAAACAAAGTATGGTGATAATAGTAGTAAAAAAATACAAAATATTAAGCACTCCTACAAAAGTAGGATAATGAACAACGGCAGAATTAAACCTTTCCACCACTAAAGCCTGATGGAGACAATGACTAAGGAGAACCTAGTCAGCTTTAAAAAGATCCAAACCTGCACCAGATCCGTCAGGTAGAGAATCCTGAAGGCTTCATGTCCAGTGACCCAGGAATAAACAAACATGAAGTTAAACAGTTTTATGGCAACCCTTCCACCATAGCAAACCAAATAGCACAGTAACAGAAGCCCTACTAGCCCTGGCTAAACTGGCGCTCCTGGGATGCTCACCTGCTGAAAAACGTAATCTAGTTTCTGAGATCATGGTGGAGGAGGTAAAAAGGGCACTTAATGACGTGCCAAAAAATAAGTCCTCAGGTCCCAAGGCAAAATGCTAGTAGAAATGCTGAGCTTAATCCAGGAGCATGTGGCATCAGAACTTGCCCATCTTTTTAACCACTGTCTGTCTCACAAGTGTCAAATCCAGGGGGCCACAAAACCCAATTTGTGCTACTATATAAATAAGGCTCTCAGCAGCACCTGTGGAACTGACACCCAATTGCACTGTAAAATGCTAGTTATAAAACTTTATGCATTAAACCTCGTGGACTGACTGATCTGTACTACCCCATGGAACGTCCATACATCCCAAATGGACTCATCAAGGGACAATGTATTTGGGAATGTATCTACTCAGTCCAAAATGCCCTACGGGATGTGCGAGGATCTGAGAATGGCTATCTCATAATTTTAGACATGGAAAGGCCTACAATTGAGTAACATGGCCATTCCTGAGGGCAGCAATTAATGCCTTTGGAATCCACACAACCTTTATCTCCTGGATAAACATACTATGCAAAGCCCTCAGTACAAAAGTTATCCTAACCACTGTCATAATAGAATTAATTCCAATTGAACAGAAATCCACTAAGGCAACACCATGTCCCATTTTTATTTAACTTTGCCATGAACATCTTATTGGCAGCAGCAGAAGTGAGGTTGCGTTACCTCTGTCACCCCAGCCAAATTCCTATCAGGATGTAGGCGTTTTCAGATAACACAGCGGTGAGGATCAGTTTGGAAAGTGTCCTTTAAGGCGTTTATGAGCTCCTTGTCCTTTACCAGCAGGAGTTAGATTCTAGAATCAATATTGATAATAAGGTAGTTGTTAAATTATGATAACATCAATTCCCTCTGTTGGGCCGCCAGGGAGGAATCATTGGCGGCACAATCATCTGAAGGCAGGGCTTCAAAGTTAGCAGCCTTGGACGAGATGTTTTCCATTAAAGTTAAGTAAAATAAAATAAGGAGATCTGGTGAGAAGTATTTTATTTAGAATAATTTACCCCTATTTATAGTGCTTCAAAATATAAGGATAGGAATAGGCATATTTAATGGTAGTGTCATGGGACCTGTAGGAAATCCCAATACTAGGATATGTGAGAATAGATAAAGAGTGGATAAAGATTAGATAACAAATGGGAAATGTACATTTTTCCCAAATTCAGCATGATTTGGGAAAAGCTCCAACTCAGTATTCTAGTTGAATCAAACTCCATTCTCAAATTATTGGGCCATCTGCAAATTATGCCCTTTGTATGATTATTTTGATTTCCCCCTGGACAAGGCTTTCACCCAATCCAGGGATAATCCCGACAATGCCCTCCCCAAGCCTTATCCTAGGGGAGTAAGTTGGGACCTGAGGGTTAAGGTAGACAGAAGGCACAAGTTCAGTGGTGTACGGAGCCTCGTGCCTGATGCAGACCAGATCAGTGATGCTGGTGGGGGAGTTGTGGATGTAGAGCTTGATATGGTTGGCCAAGGGGTGATTTGATTTGGAGAGGATCATGAGGCTGCGGATATTGGTGGCTGCAACGTCTAGGTTCTTGCGGCGGTGCTCATCTGCCCCAGTATTGTAAAGCTTATAGGAACATGCCTGCAGATGGTTGTTGAGCGCTCGCTGAGACCAGATGGCAGATGAAAGGTGGCTGGCTCCTCGGGCACCATCTTGGAAATCTGCTTGGCAATGGGATCCAAGAGGGCGATGGTGTGCTTGTCAGTTTTGAGGTTGTGATGGAGTTTGAAGTGATCCTCCTCGCTCTCGTGCAGGTTCTCTCACTAACCCACTTCAGATGCAGTGCAAACGTGTCACTGAGCACCTCATGACAAAGCTCATTGCGCCTGAAACAGACGATCTGTGTCTCTAACTTGGGGCAGCAGCTGATAGGATGGTCCAAAACGCTGGCAGTTTTTTCAAGATCAGTAATCATTTTAGTAATGTCTGGCCCAATCGCTGGAGGGGAGCCGTCAAAGTTTAGTGGTAGTGTTGCCAAAAAGGAGTCATTGAGCTTCATTTTTCAAGACACTATTTTTGTTGGGATTGGTGCCATCCGAATATGAGGGCCAACCCAGGCAATCCAGAACTTTTGCTTTAGTAATTTGTGGCCTGAATTTGGGAGGGCGCCATTGAAGTCAGAAAGTGATATAATTGTCAGAAAGGTTTTATTGAGCTTCACTTTTTCAGGACTTGCATTTTTGTAGGGATCAGCGCTATCCCCATCTGAGAGCTGAACCAGGTAATTTTGATACTTTAATTTAGTAATATCTGGTCCAATTTTTGGAGGGGTGCCATCAAAGTCAGAAAGTGGTAGAGTTGCCGGAAAGGAGTCATCAAGCTTATTCGTAATGGTGCAAAGGTAAGTCCCAGGTATTTTGCCTGGCGTTCAAATTGCATTGGTGCACCGATTGTTTTTGGTGCTTCCAAAAAATTCCTGCAGCTTGCTGCCTTCATCAAATTTGGAAGCTAATTCTCAACTTGTTGGCCCAACTTGATTGGTCCAATTGCTCAGATGATGATCATCCAAATTGATGTTCAGCACTTTTAACTCCAAACACGCAATAAAGTTTGTTCTATTTTCTTTCACTAAATCAGACTGGAAAATTACATCATTGCAGAGAATCATGTTTTGGTCGCCTAAATAAATGTTATTATTAGTATTAAAATCATTTGTAGTTTTTAAATTTTGAGTATTCAAATTTTTTTGATCTTTGCTCTTTGACTGGAGTATAATCATCAATTTGGCCAGTTTCTTTTTATAATGCTTCACTTTAGGGAGAAATTTAAAAAGGTTCTCCTCATAATGGGAAACTCATCCTATAGGCCAGTAGTCATTTCTCTGTGTAATATTTTCCCAAGCTTCTCTTCAGTCAATGTCCCATTCTTCCTTAGTATTTTTGCTTCCTGTATATAATAAATTATTGCCTTTTTCAATCTCTTCACTTTATGATGTTGGTTATACTGCTCTTTGACATCTGTTTCAATTATTTCAGGCGTATGCATTAAATTGAGTAAGGGCTTTTGTTGGCCTAGTGTTTTGAAGTGTACAGGATCTTCTCTTCTAGGACACATAAAGCTCTTCTTAGTAAAATCTTTTCCCACAGTGATTACATCTCAGCCATTCCAGTGTAGGTATGCCAAAAGGTCAGGGTCCAGAGTACCTACTGAGGATTGAAAACTCTTATCGTCCAAGGGTGAGGCTATATCCTCATGGTGCAACTCAGAAGTGACCTGGCAGGGAGCACCATTTTGTTAGGCTGCCAGGGAGGAATCATTGGTGGCACTATTATCTGAAGGCAAGGCTTTGAAGTTAGAAGCCTTGGAAGAGATGTTTTCTCATTAAAATTTAAGTAAAATAAAATAAGAGATCTAGTGAGAAGTATTTTATTTATAATTTAGCACTATTTATAGTGCTTCAAAAATACAGATAGGTATAGGGATTATAAGGATAGGAATAGGGATATTTAAGGGTAGTGTCATAGGACCTGTAGTAAAGTCCCAATACTAGGATATGTGGGAATAGATAAAGAGTGGATAGAGATTAGATAACAAATGGAAGATGTACATTTTCCCCAAATTTATCATGATTTGGGAAAAGCCCCAATTTTAGTATTCTAGTTGAATCAAACTCCATTCTCAAATTATTGAGCCATCTGAAAATTATGCCCTTTGTATGATTATTTTGATTTTCCCCCTGAACAAGGCTTTCACCTAATCCAGGGAGAATCCCAATACCCTTCACCATCAGGCCTAAATCCTATAGAATCCACACAAACGTTCTATATCTGGGTATCCTCTTAACAGAATCTGGTTTGGCAGTTGATGTTATGGAACAAGCGGTGCTTTACAGCATTTCGTCCTGGATGGCCTACTGGAAATATGCCCATTTGAACCTTAAAGGGAAGGGGCAGGCGCTAAAAAACTTCATACTCTCAATACTTTGCTATGTGGCCCACATCCTACCACTGAGCCCAGGCTTGGAAGGTAAAATCAAGTTGCTATCCGCACCTTCCTGTGGTTTAAGGCCCACGTGGCGCCAATCAAACTAGATATCCTAAAAAACCCAAATGTGAAGGGGATATGGGACTCCTAAATTTTGAGGTACATGCTCACCAGATCTGGGTCAAAGCTTTTCTCCAGATGATGCAGTCACATATACGCTTCTCAGCACTAGAATGGTGCATAAACTGGGATAGGATGCTAGGGATCTCAGAAAGAAGAACGTCACAATCATTTAGGGAGTGGTTGCTGCATAACCCCCACCTACTTTTTATAAGCCACTGACCCCACTATTGGAGTCTATGCAACAGGGTGGTGAGGCTGGGGTTGTTAGTTATTCACAAATGTGCCACTAACTGAGAATATTACAATGGGACCATGTGCCAAGCATGCAGTAATAGCCGTGGCTACAACGTGGGAGGAATGAAACTGGTTTGGGAATAAATTCTCTGATAAATAAATCCAAATCATCTTTAATTATTTGCTGATCACTAGTAGGGAACACCCCCCCCCCCAAAAAAAGCACCGGCAAAACTACCCTCTCATCCCCAAATCCTCAATGACTGGTCAGAGGAAGGTCACAACACCAACTATAATTTAAGAAATTGGCTACAGGCTAAAAATCAAGCTAGTGTTCTCTAACCAATGCTTTACCCTGGAGGATCTTACACTGGTTGATAAAAACAGGTAACACTGCAGCCCAGGTACCCTTATAAGGACTGCACAGTGTGCCCTGAACCTGTGGTGGATATTTCTACTGTTATCTTGAATGCATTATGTTTAAGAATTATTGGCCAATTATGTCACTACTGCTATCCACTAAGCAACAGTTAACTAATATACACCCATTCAAGACCTCTTTTTTGGTTTTACTTAGAAATTAGCCAATCTAGTTCCAAGCCTTACTATACTATTATTATATATGGGTTGTACACTTGGCAATTATAGTTAAGAATTGAGCTACAAGATCCCCCTTATATAATAATGGTGTGGAAGACAATTCAGGTTTCCACTGATCAGCTCAAACAGATCTCTAAATTTTTGCACATTGTACCTTAATAATTTTAAGCCTTACAATTAGCTTTTGCACCTGGATCACTTGTCAAATGTGATGAGTTCACATTCAGACTGAAGATTAAATGGCGTGTAAGCCCACATCTCCTTCACCACCCTACCCAAAGTTCACCTTGAGGCTGAGAAAGCCCTATCTGAATATATCACCACCCTCCTCATAGCTAAATTCGAGCTGCAAGAGCCACTATGCTACCTTGACCCCCATTTTAAGGATGCACCCACGCCCATGCTCTCAGCGCTCTACCGTACACTGTCCAACAAAGAGGATGAAGATGATTCTCCCAATCTCCACTTACCCCTCACCATGGATGCATAGCAGTTTACCACATCCAACCTGTTTAAATCATTTTAGTTGTTTTACTTTTAATTCAGTTTAAGTGATATGCAAATCTCTTTATGTTTGTTAAATTCTTGTTTAGTATACTTTTTGATCCTCAGAGCTTGGTATTGTCCATCCCCTGGTCAGCTTGCCTCGGTTAAATATAATGGCATGTAAGACCAACATCACTTTAGCTGTGGCTAGCAATGATGATTGCTGATCAGAAATGGTCAGTGATGCTACATGATTAGAGGCATTTGTTCCAAGTTTTTTCTCACCAGCTGAAATCTCCATTTCCACCATCCATCTTACCCTTATTTCATTATTTAATTGCTTTAATAAAAGTATGGAGCTATAAAAAAACTGGACCAATCCTTACAAATTTAAAATGGGACCTAATTTGGAGTATCCTCTTTTTTGAAAAAGATCATCTAAATTGGTCCAGTAAATTCAGAGCTATGCATAAATGAATATAAAATCAAATATATTGATTTATTCGAGGTACGCCGACCAGGGGATGGACAGTACCAATCACAACACTCAAAACGGCAAAACAAACTACTAACCAGGTGGGAAGCAGAAACTGCTTAACCCACCATGGCAGAGGGTAAGGAGGGGTCGGGGGTTGGTTTTCAGAAAGACCCACCTCGATCAAGGGGTGTTGGTTACAGTACCAGATCAGAGCAGAGAGCCAGGGCGTTGGGGCATCTGCATAGCGGGGGCTGAGGTCAGCGTAGTAGAAGTTTTCCACTTCTGCATCAAGATAATGATGGGAAATTGTTTCAACAAAAGCTGCGAGGAGAACTTCAGCTTCTTTGCGGGCTTCAGGAAGTTGGGTGAAAAGGGAGATACTGTGGCGGGTGATTTTGGCTGAGGGGTTGAATGAAGCAAGCGTTGCGACATTCATAACAGCGATTTCAGCATCATCAAATAGTTTTGAGATGTCACTTCAGGGAGATTCAGGGAAGTTGGGGGGAAGAAGATAGTGGACAGGCCATGCTGGAGCTGAGCCACTGACTGGGCCACCGCGGTGCGTAGTTTTGGGCAATGAGGAGAGGCCACCGCAGCTAAGGCGAGCTGATGGTCACTTTGGAAGGGGGCTGTATTGGGTAGAGGAGCAAAATGGCGAGAGGTAGGGGTTTCATCAAAGTCAGGAAGGAAAAATTCTGCCTGACCATAATCGCCATGGCAGAGAGGTTGACCTGTATGCTTACTAATGAGGATATCACCTGATTCGTCAGTTTCAGCCAATAGATCCCATGGATTTTGGTTCACTGGAATAGTGGCATTTAAATTTGAGTGGGTAGGATTGGGCGAATGGGCAGCTGCTTGGGTGCAAATGTTGGTCCAAGCATTGCTCTGATTGGCTGGCATAGATTTAGGTGGGAGAGTGAGGATGGAGGTTTTGGGTGGGGCTGATTTTCCATGTGGGCCCACTGAACGAGATTGGAGGGTGGGAGGGGGCAGCAAAGCGCCCCATACTGAACCTCCAGAGGGGGGCTCGGAAGCTGCATTAGCGGATTTGGCCTTAGGGCACGCTCTTTTTGCATGGTTGAGGCCAAAGCAGAGGGAACAAATCTGCCTACCATTATTGACCCGAGCCCAAAAGAAATGATCAGGCGCTGCAGCCACACTAGCGCGGGGTGGGATTTGTTGGGCTATGGTAGGGTGGTGTGGTATGATGGTGGCTGTTGCACGAGGAGCAGCAAGGCGTTCTGCACCAGATGGAATGGCAAAGATGAGGTTGGGCTGAGTGCCATAAGCCATGAGCCCCGCGACCAACTGGTCATACAAAGCCTGGGGTGGAAGGTGGGATGAAAGATTTGCAAAGGATACCACTAGCGTGGTGTCTGAAGGGAGGCGAGTACGGGTTGTGGGAATGAGGTTTTTTTATAAATTAGAGGAGTTTGTGCTGCCGCTTCAGCATCCTCCTCAGATTGGAACCCAACGTCAAAGTAGCCCTTAAAAGGGCGGAATTCTATAAAGCCAGCTGGCGCAAAGGCTGTAGTGGCTAGGTCAATAATTGGTTTATCAGCATATGGGAACAAATGCCCATAGTCCACTATGAGGCAATAGCGAATAGCAGAGCGAGGGAGGGCGAGAGGATGGGGGCGAGAAGGGTGGATGCGCGCCAGGTGGAGCGCTAAGTCTCGTGGGGGGACAAAACGGTTGGAAGCAGTGGGCGGGCTGTTTGAACCCATCTGAACGCGCTTGCCTGCAGGGCGGAAAACGCTAGGTGGGGGTGCACTGCTGCCTCACACTGGGGTGGCAGGCGGCAGAGCCAAGGACATCAAAGAATAGGTTTGGGCAGATGGCTGTGGATAAATAAACTTAAATTTAAAATCGCTCAAAAGTGACTTTGAGCGGTTAAAGAAGATTTACAAAAATCAAATATATATAAATTCAAATTGAGAACTTTTTTCAAAGTTGGTTTATAAAGCAAGTATGTGTGCATGTTCACAATGCCCAGCTAAAACTACAGCATGTAGAGATTTAAATTTTGGCTATTAGTGGACAAGTGGGGGTCCATGTACACTTCAAAGACAGAGTTTTAATTTTTATATTTTTTATTAATAATTTTATATAAGATGTGAAAATTTCATATGTTTTTATAACAATCAGTATAGTGTTATAACCGATCAGTTTAATATTTGGTTAATTTGATACTTTAAATAGTTTTGCCACATGGTTGGTGGTTATGGATTGCTTTATAGGCTTTATAGTTTTAATAAGCAGTTAGTGATTGATTGACTCAATAAGTTGATTGGTTTTTGTAGGGGGTGGTGGTTTTGGTTGTTTAATAAGTTTAAATTTGTTTTATTGCGGGGAAGGCTGATCAGGGGATGGATACTTCTGATAAGACACGAAGAAAACGAAATGTAGTAACAGGGGGCACCCCAGAAAAGCAATGCTATCTCCTGTTGGCAGCGGGAACGCCACTACAGGGAGGAGGGGGAACGTGCAAAGGGGCCGGAGCCACAATTGAGCACATGTGGAGAAAGGGGTCAGAGCTGATGAACCAAACTGGGAACCAGGAGGAGACCAACTGATGGCGACGCAGTGGGAGGTATTCAAACAACCACGCTTGAAAGTGGTCCACTAAGTGGGACTGGAACCGGTGGTTGCTTCTGGGAGGGTAGAGGTTGAGCCTGCAATGGCATCCAAGACAATCGTAGGGATGGTCCACATGGTTATTGCAACCACCAGAGCACGGAGGGAGGGTGTAAGAGGGGAGACCATAGATAAAGCTAACATATCCCTAGACAAACCAAAGGGATGTGTCTGATCCTGGCAAAGCAGACGTTGTACCTCACGCCATATCGCTTTAGAGGTAGGGCACTTCTCCAAACGGTGAAACAGCGTTCCATACTGGCCACACATGACGCAGGATGAGTGTAAAGCGTTAGAGCACTCAGCAGTATGGTACACCCGCCTCAAGCAGCGCCACACATGGGAACGGATATGAGGCAGCAGCAGAGGGTGGTGGGCGTATTTCCAAATTTTCTTCTGGGTCTCAAGGGAATAAGGGATGTCCATCATGTCCAGGTAGTCCACCCTGGATAGGACATGGGGCCTTGTGGGTATCAATCCGTCCAGAATTGGTAGCCCCTGGACCTCCTGTGTGAACTGAGGAGAGGGGCGCCCCCTCTGGGCAGTGTGTCCACAAATATGAATTCTCCACTCAGTGCTCCGCATGGAGAGAAGGATTCATTTGAAGTGGGGTGCAGTTCCATGGGGACCTGCGGCCAAAGGGTGGGAAGCCAGATATTTCATCAAAGAGTGAAGGTGCTACAGATTGGCAAGGCCCAAGGCGCGGGAGAAGTTGGAGTGGGCTGCACGGGACCAGTGTTGGGATGGGAGTGTAGGGATGGTAACAGCCGCGATCCAGGTGCCCAGGATCTTTGCAGCATGGGCCTCAAAGTCGAGCAGGCCCATGCCACCACTATGGCCAGGGCCAAACATGACCTCAAGATGCACTGGTGGTGGGCGGCCCAACCAAAGCCACCCTTGCATAAGGGCATACAGAGATTTGAGGAAACCTGGGAAGAAGGCGATGGCGTGGGCTTCAAACTAAACTTTGGAGAGGAGCATAGAGTTGGCTAGTACAACCCTGCCAGTAAGGGAAGTAGGGTGGGCTATAAGGAAGGCGATGCGCTTTGTCACGTTGTCCAGAATATGGCTATCCATCAATGCTGAGGCATACCCTCCTGCCTCCAACCACACCTCCAAATGGTGGACTGGCCCAACGGTAGGGTGCGGCACAAAGGGGAGCACAAGTGGGGCGGTGTGGGATGGGCAGGGTAAGCAAGCGCGTGTGCTAGCAGATGGGTTGTGCTGGAAACAGGGTTCTGATGCCCAGCGGGTTTGATACTGACCAAGGAGGATGATTTTGGTTTTGGAGGTGTTTAGTGCAGCATTACTTACCCGGGAGTAAAACTGGATAAGAGCTTCAAGCACGCGTGCATCTTGATTATTAGACACCCCAACCACACAATCATCTGCAAATGCCATCATCTTGACTGGGGCTTGGCCTGGTGCATGGACCCCCGTGAGGTGGGCATTCACGTTTTGAAGTAGTGGGTCAAGGCTGAAGTTATATAAGAGTGGCTAAGGGGGTCCCCTTGGCGTAGGCCCCTTTGAGGGCGGACTACTTTCGTGAGAAAGCCAGGGCCACACACTGCCATTGTCGCGGATTCCATCATCAGCATCACCCAACTGATGAAACGTGGGGGTAGGCGGAATTGGTGGAGGCAGGCCCTGAGGTATTCACAGTTCACTATATAATAGGCCTTCTGCTGGTCCTAAGATACAATTGCCCCAGAGGCCGTGGACTGACAGGCGTTAGCCACAGAGTGCATGTTGTCCCAAATTGACCTTCTGGGTATGAAACCGAATTGTTCTGGGGAGATGGTAGCAGCGGCAACATCCCTAGACGGTTATTAAAATTTACTTTATGAAGCAGTTGATAATTGGTTGATTTGGAATATTTAATGGTTTTAGTTATTAATTAAGTGGTTGGTAGTTTTAGTTGTTTTATTTTCTATAAGTATATTTTTAATAAGCATTTAGTTATTGGTTGATTTATTATATTAATTGGTTTAGCTAAGAAGTATAGTGGTTTATCAATATGAATTATCTGATAAACTATAAGCACTGTAGCAAAGCATGAGTATCTGGATTCCTGTCATATCTTTATATAAAAGAAAGTGTTTTAATTCATCAAAGACGTGATTGGTTAGACCTAACTTTATGACATCTTTGCATCAGACTTCAGATCATGGATTAGATGATACTAAGGTAAAGCTTGCACTTCAGAGTTTGGTTTAGTTTCATAAAATCTGTTAACTATTATCTTTATGTCACTTCTGCATCAGTTCCATATAGTGGATCAGCTGCTGTTCAGTTGATGCATTGGAACTTGGATAGATGATTATTTAGTAATCAGTTGATTCAATGGATTTAATTGGTTTTAGTCAAATGTTTGGTGGGTTTAGTTGATACAGTTTATTCAATTAGTTTTATTCATGTGATTGATGGTTTTAGTTGATTTGATGGATTCAATTGGTTTTAGTCAAGTGCTTGATGAGTTTTAGTTAATTTGATGGATTGAGATGGTTTTGATCAAGTGGCTTATTATTGTTGGTTTGATATGTTTAATCTGTTTTGGTTAATTAGTTTTTAGCTATTCTAATAGATTAATTGCTATGCAGTTTAGTAGCTATTTAGACAAGCTGATAAGTTCAGTACTTCCTACTAATCAATAGTTCCTCCTACCTTAATAAATAAATTATCATTGGTTTTTAATAATAAATCAAGTGTTTGTGTGTGCAGTAACCAGCAAAAACTATGGTATGTAGAGCAAAAATTATTAAACATAGTTGTATGGGAGAGGGTCCATGTGCACCTTGAAGCCAGATTCCTTAATTTTTGTAATAAAAGAAAAGGATTTATATGTAAGAAATAAGAATTATATATGTTTTAAAGTTAATCAGTATTTCATTGCAGCTGAAAAGTCAGATATTTGGTTAATCTGATAGTTTCAATGGGTTTGCCAAGTGGTTGGTGGTTTTAGTTGATTTGATAGGTTCAATTAGTTTTTTTAGTACTAGATGGAGGTTCAATTAGTTTATTTGAGTGGTTGTTGGATTTATACTGTTTATTCAAGATAAGCTGCTTGGTGGTTTTATGTTAATATAATAAGTTTAATTAGTTTTGGGTGAGTGTTAAAAGTTTCGATTGATTCAATAGATTAAATTTCTGCCTAAACTTATTGATAGTCATACACTAATATACAAAAACTAATATAATCAAATAATATTATCTGTTAAATTATAATCCTTTAAGAAACGCTGGGTAAAATGGGCTATAAACAAACTTAAGGCTAAAATTAATAAAAAATATTCAATTTATTTTCAATTATCAATGACAATCTACTAATAGCAATATAAAATGAAACATAAATAATTTGAAGCAGCTGGTAAACTATAAACCTGAAAGCAACACTGGTAAAATAAGCTATCATAAAATATAAGGCTAAGAATAATCAATAAAATTATTTTGGGTATCTTTAACCGCTCAAAGTCACTTTTGAGCGATTTTAGAATTAAGTTTATTTATCCACAGCCATCTGCCCAAACCTATTCTTTGATGTCCTTGGCTCTGCCGCCTGCCACCCCAGTGTGAGGCAGCAGTGCACCCCCACCTAGCATTTTCCGCCCTGCAGGCAAGCGCGTTCGGATGGGTTCAAACAGCCCGCCCACTGCTTCCAACCATTTTGTCCCCCCACGAGACTTAGCGCTCCACCTGGCGCGCATCCACCCTTCTCGCCCCCATCCTCTCGCCCTCCCTCGCTCTGCTATTCGCTATTGCCTCAGAGTGGACTATGGGCATTTGTTCCCATATGCTGATAAGGCAATTATTGACCTAGCCACTACAGCCTTTGCGCCAGCTGGCTTTAATGACTTCCGCCCTTTTAAGGGCTACTTTGACGTTTGGTTCCAATCTGAGGAGGATGCTGAAGTGGCAGCACAAACTCCTCTAATTTATAAAAAAAACCCCATTCCCACAACCCGTACTCGCCTCCCTTCAGACACCACGCTAGTGGTATCCTTTGCAAATCTTTCATCCCACCTTCCACCCCAGGTTTTGTATGACCAGTTGGTCGCGGGGCTCATGGCTTATGGCACTCAGCCCAACCTCATCTTTGCCATTCCATCTGGTGCAGAATGCCTTGCTGCTCCTCGTGCAACAGCCACCATCATACCACACCACCCTACTATAGCCCAACAAATTCCACCCCGCGCTAGTGTGGCTACAGTGCCTGATCATTTCTTTTGGGCTCGGGTCAATAATGGTAGGCAGATTGTTCCTCTGCTTTGGCCTTGACCATGCAAAAAGAGCGTGCCCCAAGGCCAAATCCGCTGATGCAGCTTCTGAGCTCCCCCTCTGAGGTTCAGTATGGGGCGCTTTGCTGCCCCCTCCCACCCTCCAATCTCGTTCAGTGGGCCCACATGGAAAATCAGCCCCACCCAAAACCTCCATCCTCACTCTCCCACCTAAATCTATGCCAGCCAATCAGAGCAATGCTTGGACCAACATTCACACCCAAGCAGCTGCCCATTCGCCCAATCCTACCCACTCAAATCTAAATGCCACTATTCCAGTGAACCAAAATCCATGGGATCTATTGGCTGAAACTGACGAATCAGGTAATATCCTCATTAGTAAGCATACAGGTCAACCTCTCTGCCATGGCGATTATGGTCGGGCAGAATTTTTCCTTCCCGACTTCAATGAAACCCCTACCCCTCGCCATTTCGCTCCTCTACCCAATACAGCCCCCTTCCAAAGTGACCACCAGCTCACCTTAGCTGCGGTGGCCTCTCCTCATTGCCCAAAACTACGCACCGCGGTGGCCCAGTCAGTGGCTCAGCTCCAGCATGGCCTGCCCACCATCTTCTTCCCCCCGACTTCCCTGAATCTCCCTGCAGTGACATCTCAAAACTATTTGATGATGCTGAAATCGCTGTTATGAATGTCGCAACGCTTGCTTCATTCAACCCCTCAGCCAAAATCACCCGCCACAGTATCTCCCTTTTCACCCAACTTCCTGAAGCCCACAAAGAAGCTGAAGTTCTCCTCGCAGCTTTTGTTGAAACACTTTCCCATCATTATCTTGATGCAGAAGTGGAAAACTCCTACTATGCTGACCTCAGCCCCCACTATGCAGATGCCCCAACGCCCTGGCTCTCTGCTCTGATCTGGTACTGTAACCAACACCCCCTTGATCGAGGTGGGTCTTTCTGAAAACCAACCCCCCGACCCCTCCTCACCCTCTGCCATGGTGGGTTAAGCAGTTTCTGCTTCCCACCTGGTTAGTAGTTTGTTTTGCCGTTTTGAGTGTTGTGATCGGTACTGTCTGTCCCCTGGTCAGCATACCTTGAATAAATCGCAAATAGCAATATTCTCTATCACAATTAAATTATTTCTGACTTGAGCTACACTCAATTGATGATGAGCTAGATATCTTATCTACAGCACATCTTGCTGTCGTTGACAATAGAAAGGATTACTGCTGTTGTCCACAGGCCCTTGTCCCATTTGGTATCTTCTTAACAATTGATGCTCAAGTCATTCAAGTTCTTTATGTAAAATGGGTTCATCAGGGTAAGTAATGATAGGTACATTGTTCAAATTAATTTGGGACACAGTCATTTCTGTATTCCCATTAGGTTCAGTAATAGTTCTAAATAATTTATTGGGACTACTCCCATATTTGCCACGGTCACCATCTGCATTCCCAGCCATGAGCGCCATTTTTTGAATTTCTTGGTTTTATTGAGAGTGACTGGTTCTTCTTGTAAATTAAGATGGAGTTTCAAAGGTCTATTGTATGAAGACAACAGACCACACGGTGACTATAATTAATAATAACTCCTTGGTAATTCTACTTAAAGTTGTATTATCCTGTCATCACTTAGATGATGGAACGCTGCCCTGATCTTCCTGATCCTAAGTAAATCCTTAACGTAACACAACATAAAGCATTAATATGAAAGCTTATAAATTAAATTATAGAACTGTAGGAATATTTGTTTTTTATTAGTAATAACTTGGGATAATTTATAGGGTTTGATGTTCAC
>JAKSZP010002152.1:0-27335 GCA_022478985.1 Massospora cicadina | reverse complement strand
TTAATTTGTTCCAATAAATCAGGAAGTAATTCCTTTATCGCGCTGAGGGGGAATGACAGATTGGCCTCATCAAATCAGACTTGAGATAATTCTTCATGATTCTCAGCAGTTCACATCTTGTCTGCCAGTTGTTGGGCGTATGGCCAAGCAACTTCCTTGATTATCTCAGGGGTCTATTCTCTTCTTCCCAGCTCTTGTCACTGCATTTACATCCAGATTAACCACTTGATACAGCTGATCCTGTACGTCGTCATCTACAAATAGATCACTGATATCAAATTCCTTGGTCATAATGTCAGGAGGAACAGGCTTCTCCGCAGCTCTAGACTGTTCCCCATCTAGGCTGCGGGCCCTTTACTCAATTCCTTGGGGGCAGTTGTCTCCTTGGCCTGGACCATGTTAATTTGATCCTTTGGCTTCTTACAGTGTACGCGAAATGTCCTTTCCCTCCACATTGGTAGAAGACCTTTTCCTTCTTATTCAACCATCTGAACTCTTTGGGCTTATTCCCTGGAACGGTTTGATTGGTCATCTCTTTAGATCCTTTGTTTCCCTTCGCGGTATTTGGATTGCATACCAGATTGGATTTGAAGCTTCTATTTATGCATCAAATGTCGCTCCCAAAATCTTCAAATTATCTATCATTTGCAAGGTAGTTATTTCTGTCACAAACACGGAAGACATCATGCAATGCAAATAGCAATAGGACAAAAGTCCACTTGCAAGGTGATTCTGGAATTGAAGTCATCCAGCACTTTCGCTCCAACCAGGATCTGCAACTCCTGGTAAAACCAATCCATGAAGCTTGCTAGAGACTTGTCTTTATGGAACTAAATTCCTATAAATTCCTGTTTGCACTTCAATATGCGCGTTAGACTCCCAAACTCTTTCGTGATGGCCGCCTTTGCCTCAGCATATGACCATCTGTCTCCCTCCAGATGAGGTAACACTAATTCTGACAGTCAGTTTCTAGTCAATTAATGACCATCAACGCTTTTTACAATCCCCATAGCCATATATGGTCATGTCAAACAGTTGGAAAAATGCTGGGGCGTTATCCTGATGATACATTGGCAATTTTGGCGTTGCCTTAAATTCCTCTGAGTTATCTATGACCAATTCTCTAGGTTTGGCCACTCGGCTAACTTGAAGATTGATTTTGGGCACCATCTCCAAAATGGCAGCAAAAGTGGGCAGCATGTTCCTTTGGGTATTTGACCTCCCAAGTATTGTGTGAGGACTTCTTTCTTTGGCATCACTTTCAATATCTGGCTCACAACCGCATTTGTGAGCTTTAAGTTCCTCCACCTGTTTTATCATTTGCTCTATATCTGTGCTGAATTTTCTCAAACAAACGCAATCCGCTTCTTGCTCTGTTTTCAGGTATAAGACCTCTCAAACGAGGTTCCCTTCTTTCTTCTTCAACGAAGTTACTTTCCCAAGTAGCTCATTACTGAAGCTTGCAGCATTATCTATCCCTTCCTCCACCTTGGCGACTCGTTCTTCCAAGGCTGCAAATTCCTGATGTTCCACTGAGTTTATGGCATTCTGGTTTACAGTGGCGATCTCAGTCCACAGCATGCGTAGCTCTTCTTTGTAAAACATTCTTCTAAATTCTTCAAAGTAACTACCCTGTAGTGAGCACTGACTTGTAAAAACTACCTGTTGGGTTATTATTGGCAATCAACCCAAGTAATCTTTTTACTGTACAGGTTCAGTTTTCTTATGAACTTTGTCCGAATATTATAATATATTAGAATTATTAGGTTGATAATTGTATTATGACTATTATCCATAGCTGAGTATGAATTCTTATATCTCAGCCCAACACTTGGCCAGTATTCCCAATTAAATAATTGAGATGTCATGATCTAGGAATTCATTCCCTCATTCTGTCCAACTTAATCTTCGCTGAAGATCCCTGGTGACAGACTCTTTGGTCCAACGCACAGTCAGCAGCAATCCCCAATTGTGTCTCCTTCTTCTCTAGATCCTCGCTCAGAACTTTACTCTTTTCATTTAGAGTTTCCCGATTTATTATACACAGCAATAATATTCTTGAGGAGAATAGCACAATTGAAAGCTGATGCTTGTTTACTACTTAAACTATATACCAGATGAAAACTATAAAACTTCTTATCTGTTCTCTAAAATACTGCTTTTATAAGTGAATCCTAGGAGATTTATAGTGGGTATTCAGTCATCTAACCCTCAGTTAATACCTCTTTGATGAAACTGCAGCTGTTGCCTTGAATCACCCTTCCTCGTCTCAGCAGCGATGGTCTTCCCCACCCTGGCTAGGATTCCATCACTGGACATTCTCAAGACCTAAATGGAAAGAGTCAGAAAATGTGTCCTTAACATTTTCCTCTAAATCCAAGCAAATCAACCATATTTGGTTAGCTATCTGCCTAGGTAATGGGACTTATTACCCATTAAGGCAGGTCACACACCAACTAATTGATTCTCTAGCTATAGGCGGCATCACTCGCCTCACAACTTACTATTCATTCCCAATCAGTTGGTGATGAAACCTGACCAATACTAATTGGTACACCTGATAGTTAATCACTATCAGATGTCACTATTTGTTTGGCAACTCTGCCCAATGAGATCTTGAGTATTCATCTGGGATAATCCCTGATATATACGACCAGGAGAATATCACAATAAACCCCAAACATAGTTACTCTTAAACTTGGGCCAACCAATTTTAATTCACTTCGCCCCAAAGAAATATCCCATAGCGATTCCTGGTAATCTAGCTGCTGGGAATATGGGCAAACATCCCAACAGACACTTAAACTGCTGAAGGAGGAGCATCGTCATCGCCTTTAATCTCAGGGAAGGGTAATTTGAAGTGTTTCTTACCTGGGATCTTATTAGAGGAGGCGGATATAGAAAATACCAATTCTACTCCTCCCTGCCTATTCCCAACTCCTCCTTATCCGTCAAGTTTATAGAATGACTTGAGGACTTAGAACTTTATTTAGAGCAACTAGCATAGTTTCCCAATTTTCCACATAAGTAACAAGTAATCTGACCGCTCTCTGATCTTCTGACACGAGGGACATATTGAGGCGGTAGATCTTCTTTTAGGGAGGGGCTCAAGACCGCGTTACATGAACCTCATGAATGATTTTGTTGGGGATGCAACAATTATGGTGCATTACCAAAGATAATTTGCATGTGCGTAATATCATGATATTAGTTTAGAACAGCAATATTAAATCTACACTCTCCTGGTAAGGCACAAGCCTGATGAAAGTTATTTGAGCATCCAAATTGTTAATAACTTAGCCCCTTATAGCGTTTGATCTTCATAATAAAGCTGCTCTTTAAAGTCTTGCTGGTCTCATCTTTAATGAAACAGAAAGTGAAAAAAATCTTTTTACAAGTAGCCATCCACTAGGCTCCTCTGAACTCCTATATCAGTAATTTTTATCATCGAAGTAGTTGACACCAATTTTATACAAATTAAGCATAAAAAACCTTTGGCTATCAATGTCCAACAAATTCATGACAGTAGCTTACTTAGCATGCTCTGGAGCCACAGTTAAAAAATTTCCAAAGAGTCTGTCAAACTTGTATAAATTTTCCTTCTTATCAAATTTTGGCAAATTAATTGGATTATTATACAAATATTTCCCATAAACATAGAGAAAAAGGGCCGGTGTATTACCATCATAATGTTAAGTAACTTACAGAAGGAGTGACTCGGCCAGAAGCAGTCAGACCAGATCTTGGCGAAGGCGTTTCAGCTACATAGGCAGGTATAGCGGTTGTCTGCTGCTCTCTGGGCAGAGGAGTAACACAAAGATAGATTCATATTCACCGCTGTAAAAGTCATTAAATCATACATGGAAACTGACTCTATAGGGCCATGCACGGAGGTGTGATAGGGGTTTTCTCATGATAAGTGACTTTTCTCTTTCACATTCAGGTTTCGTCGAGTTTTTCTCAATCATTGATGATTAATTTACTGACTGAACGCTAGGAACTTCCTGGAGGCATTTACAAAGGCCACTGTTGATTTTAACTTTGAACTAATTCATCAAAATATACATTCATTGTCCTTCCGCCAGTATCACAATCTCAACATTCTCATTTTTCTGATTAGCGGCCTGGAGGTCATCTATCAGATTCAAATTCTCAGTTCTAAAGGCTTGCACCTTCCATCATTGAGTATAAAGATCAAGCCATTAGAAGTCAATGTTCTGATGAATATCTCTATTGAAGTTAATTGCTCTCTCCAAAACCATATCTAGGTTGACAAGGCGGTGACAAAAAGCTAGCCCATCCGTAATTAAAACTTTTAACAAGTAGTCTTTCACTTTTGATATGCATGATAATCGCCCTACATGGCTTCTAGACTCATCTTATGTTTTATAATTTGCATTGATGTTTTCCTGAAGAGCTACCTGATCAGCCATTTCAGCCTCAGTATGTAATTCTACCTCCGCTTTCCAGATAGTCCTCTACCTGCGTGCAATTGTGGGTTATATCAGCAAACCATTGAGGGATTACCTCATGATGGTTCAGAAGGTCATTAATAGTGCCTGAAAAGTTATCATTTAATTGGGTGACAAGCCCTTCCACCCGTTGATGAAATTCTTACATACTGCCAATTAGCCAACACAACAGCCCCAAGGTCCCAAAAACGCATTATTAAGTAGCTTACTATAAGAATTTAATTATTTTTGGCTATAATGAAGTAATGAGTCCTCTGATATCAATGTTTTAACGCGCTATAGGTTGATGTAATTTGTCAGTTAAAGGGATGCACATGTTAAGATATTTTGTCACTAGTCAATCCTGGGTGGTGAGTCATCTAACTATGTCGCTTATGTTTAGCACTTGGAAAATCTGATAGTTAACATACGGAGATTACTGATGCATAAATTTTTAACATAGCTAGCTGACCCACATTCACACTGCTAGCCCCTAGGAGGTATCAGTGCAGCAGCCATTCAAGTACTTACCATACTTGAGCCTGTAGAACATTAACTACTTGAACCAATACATGAGATTTAAGCGCACGAAAAAGGGGAAGATCTTTCATAGCTACCTCCACCCCTTCACTATCAGAACCTCTCACTTGGAAATGGACGAAATCTGGTAGTTTTTGATCATAAGTTCCAATAAATACCTTACACCAAGGCCAATGGCAAACTGGTTCCCAACCAGATTCATATTTGAAAACTAGGCTTATGGACAAAGTGCACCCTTGTAGTGAGCAATAATTTGGAGATCGGCACTAGGGCATCAAATATCATTGCACAGGTATTCACTAATAAACTTACAAAACGCTCTAAGAGGACAGAGGCCTTGTCAATCTTATAAAAGGAAAAGCATTTCCAACAAGAGGGATCTTTATTTATAAGATAATTAGAACAACAAGCAGAATCAAATACTGAGACTGGCATTGAGGCTAGTAGGAAAGGTCTGTTTTTTCTAATTCTTGCATTCAACAACCAAAGGGAATAAGGATCTCGAAATTTTTGGGATTCCTCTGAGATACGCTCTATCCACTGGCGTTCTTAGTTATGCCTTTCCTGTATACTAAGCTGCACTCAACAATGGAAGACTTGAGGGGTGATTATCCGATGGAGTATTATGGAAAAAATCACCAAAAGCTTGGGGTAAATTCATTTGTTTCGTGATCAACCAACTTCAAATAAGAATTGGCGAATGGCCATAGTAAGCATAGATTCTCCTGTAAAATATTTTATGCCGTTGTGAAGGTACTATATCAATGATAATGATAGAGGTAGCGGGAGGATATTTAATCTGCTAAAGCAAAGAGCCAGCATAAGCACAAAGACAAGGGTGATAGAATTGGTCAGGGGGTTAAAATATTCAAAACCTTATCAGTAGAACCGCACTGCCAAGGTGAAATCACCAAAAGTAATTTAATACAACTTTGGCGACTCCTTAAAAAATGAGGGCAGCGCTCTCAGGACTTCCATGAATTAGTTATCATTATAAGTATTAATGAAGTGTACTTAATAGCTTAATATTACACGAGCTGGATATTGGTCAAACAGCTGCAACATCGGGAAGCACAAAAAATTATGACCCCTCACCTAAGTGGATGCCAAACCTAATCCCAGGCTAGAACCGTTCTAGTACAAGACTTCAGCAGTAATAAGACCCTATTGAATTAAAAGCAAGCCTTTATGACCATTTGCCTCACCAAATAGGAAAGCCCCTCCAATTCCTCACATCATTTTTATGCTAGCACACAACCATTAGTTACCACTAATTAAATTTCTTTAGACGACGCCATCACTGCCATTGTCTGTCCTAAAACTTGAACTGAAAGTCAGCTCCGCATTATAAAGCCTAAAAAAGCTTTACGTGTATCCATGAAAGCATTGTTGGTTCTTAACAAGACCCCGCAGCTACCTTAAACAAAAACCCAGCCTAGGTCAGGCCACACCTAGACCCAGAGTATACGCCCTAGAGACTAAGGATAAGAGCGTGCATATATGTTTCTACTTCATTGACCATTGGCGAGCAAAAGAGGAATTCCTCAAGTGACATGCAGAATAAGATAATATAAGTTGTTGGAAAAGGTGATTACATCATGAAGAAAGAGGATCTTTGTGCTTATACTCCCTTACTATGCCTCTAACAAATATAATATTCACAATTAAGTTGTCACTTGAAGCAGCTTTTCTTTTTCATAACAATCTTTTTAGTTACTATGATTTTATTTGAACAACAAATTTGGATAATCACACACAGGAAAGATAGGCGACTTTAATAACAAAAATAATATAACTTGGGTGAGCGTCGCGGCAAGCAGTGCGCTTAATGTTGCAACAAAGGGCAAGAAACGCCCTGGAGGGGGACCAGGAACCCAATCTGCAAAGAAATTGCAAACTAAGACACCATCTGGGTTTATGGTATTTACTGTAAAGCACGCGCAATACATGTACATTCATCTAACCAACCTTTATCAAAGGTGGAACATGGGATAAGACTCTTCCTTGGGGATGAGTCACCAACCCTGTGGGAGAAAACATGTGAGGCACAGCCCTCACTTTTCCCTCACGTGGTGTACATAGCCACCAACAACATGGGCTGCAGCTGGATTGATATTGGTTTTGAAACAGCCAATGAAGCCAATGCCGCAGCAAAAATCTGTGTGGAAATTGCCCTCCCTGAGGGCAAAAAAATTGTGCGCACCGCGCGCACCAGATGGAACAAAGCAAAAACTTTGTTTATCTCCTTTGACTCGCTCCCCATCAACCTTCCTCGTAAGGTAATTGAGGAGGAGCTCCGCAAAGGTCTTGTGGCCTACGGAGAAATCCAACAACTCAAATTACAGCAATTTCGCTTAATGCCCGACCTGTGCACGGGCAAAGCTATTGCTGTAATCAACCCCTTCCCAGTAGTGGAAGAGGACTTATCCAGAATTCCCTGCGCAGCAGAATTTCATTTTGCAGATGGGGGCCAGTCAGCTGCATTCCGAGTTACTTCATAATGTGAACCACCCATTTGCAGCCACTGTGGCTCACTGGGCCACAAGGAACATGCATGCCCTGTAAAAGAGGGCTTAATGGAAAATGATTTTTGTGAAGAAGCTATGGATGAAGATAATGAAAACTTCGCCAAAATGACTGATGGCCACCACCCATTCCGCTGGGGTGAAGATGGACTATACTCCATCGTGGACCCAGTTACAAGTAAACAGCATAAATCAGCACAAAAAGCCTGCAAGAGAGCAGCGGCTGAAGCAGCGGCACACGTGGAATCCGCCATTAACCACGGACAAATTCAGGAGGATATTTTGGATATTCACCGAACCAACCAATCAGAAAAATATGCCCAGGTCGAAAATTTTCACAGTAACCAGACTGAGCCACAAAGCGTCATCAGTCATGCACATACTGAGGAACAATGCAACCGCAATTTGGGTGAAAATGAAGTGCACAATGCAACAAAGATGAACCTCAAAAACATAAAATCCAATCAACAACCCGCATCAAATCAGCATGAGACCTGTGCAAAAAAGTTGATGCAATTGCAAAAAACCGCAATTCTCTTGAATCATTGTGTCAGATCAAGGGAACCAACAATGGCAGTGAAAGAGTTGGAGTACTGACGCAGCATGGCCAAAATGAGCCGCGGTGGGGTGGGACCAGAGGGTGATCCCAACCGCTCCTGAGGCGCCGCGGGCACCTCAGTGTCAATAGGGATGTTAAACATCGCGGGAGCCAGGGCTCATACATCTCAAGCCAAAAAGCTGGCATTCCTGCAAAAACCTCTTAAAGACATCTTGGCCATCCAAGAAACCCACTGCCTACAAGGGGAAGAAGAATCCTGGTTAACCAGGGTCGCACCATCACAATCAGTATGGACGTCTCACTGTGGGGTGATAGTCCAAAACAATAAAAAATTTAAAATTACAAATTCATCATCACACTTGCATGGTCGAGTCCTGATAGCAACAATCACATGCCAAGATGAAATAATTTCGTTAGCATGTATCTATGCACTGTGCACTGCAACCGAGAGAAAATTTTTTTTTTAAATTTCTACTCTCACCCTCCCACCAGATATCATCATGTTAGGCGATTTCAACTGCTGGGATAACCCCAATACAGATCGATGGCCTAATCCCAGGGGATACCCACCTGGACACATTGAATATTGCACAATGAAGGCATCTCTTGGCTTACAGGATGCTCTTCCCCCCAATTCACCAATCCTTCCCCACAATACAAGACCCAACATACGTGAGGGAAAGCTCATATCAATGAGTCATATTGACCACATCCTCATCCCACAATCCCACCACTCAAGAATCTCCAAATTTACAACAAAAAAGATCAATTTTTCTAATCACCAATTAGTTATGGTGCAGTTAGTGCCAACCCAATCCCACACACAGGTGTCGCCTTGGAGAAAGTTTCACCCAGAAAATATAAAATTGCCTGAAATATCTGACTGGGTTGAAAACAAGGCTACAAACCCAGAATTCACAGCCCCATTCACTTCAGATCCCATCGGAACATGGGAAAATTTCAAAAAAGACTTAATTAACAAACCTGACATATTGTATCATGCAAGTACACCGCGGACACAGCCACAATCAAGCGTACCTTGGCAGAACTAGACCACCTGGAAATAAATACTCCAAGATCTGGCTATAGCCCTAATTGGGGACGCAAATGGGCAGAAATTTCAGCCCAACTTAACAATCTCATCTTTGAACACCAACACAGAATCAAAGTATTAAACAAAGGTAAGTTCATAAAGGAAGGCGAAACCTGTTTGACATACTTTTTCCACCAATTTCACTCCCATGGAAACCCAACCCACGTGCACACAGGTCCACAAGACCAACGGCACTATGGCAACTGACCCTGAGGAGGTCAAGGCGGAAGTACACTGCTAGTACACCAAATTATATTGCGATATGCCAACAGATCCACAAAAAATTAAAGAATTTATTAAAACTGCCAAGATACAAAGTACACCACCAAATTACAATATACTATCCCTTATTACACGGGAGGAGCTTTGGGAAACAATTCGCGGTGCACCACGTAGGAAATGCCCAGGGCCTGATGGGATACCCTACAAATTTTACAAAAAATATTTTCAACAAATTTTCCCCCCTCCTATTTGGCGTCAATGAACAGAGTTTGTTAGAAACACGCCTATTACCAGGAGGCCATGAATTCTGCGTTATAACCTTGTATAAAAAGGGTGACAAGTTGGACCTGGCCAACTGGCGCCCAATTGCACTCTCCAACACTGACACAAAATTCCAATAAAAATTTTAGCAGCTAGATTAGGCGCAATTGCATCTGACGGCCTTTCACCCAACCAGTTTGGGTTTATACCAGGGCGTTCAATCTGGAACAACATACACCCTGTTGAAAACATTTGTCAATCCAAAGCAACTGGTGCCCTGGTCTTCTTGGATCAGGAAAAGGCGTATGACCGTGTTATCTGGCCATACCTAAAAGAATGTCTACATGACTTCAAACTCCCACCAAGATTCATAAAATGGGCGATGCTCCTAACAAAATCTGCAACCATGGCTGTATGCGGCCCTGGATTCCTAACAAAAAATATTAAACCACACAGAGGGCTCAAACAAGGGGATCCCCTCAGGCCACTGCTATACAATTTCAGATTTGACCCGCTCCTCAGAGTAACTGACTTACGTCTCATGGGGATAACCGCACAAGGACAACCAACAGTCAAGATACTGGCCTTTGCAGATGACTGCGTAGCAGGTATAGCAAACAATGAAGATGCCCGACAGCTGGAACACACTCTAGAGTAATACTCCAAGGTGAGCAATGCATCGCTCAACAAAAGGAAGAGAGAAATTATCCTCTTAGGCAAATACACAAACAATTGGGCCACAACATCAGAACCTCACACCAACACTCGAAGAAAAAACCCAATTATTTTACCCTTTGTAACACCTCCCACCACCACTCCTGTATGACACCTTGGAATCTGGCTAGAATCAAGGGGATATGCTAATGAGACAATGGAAAATAACCTGTTACAACGTGTATCCAAACGCGTAGCCTCCCTCAAGGGGAGAACCCCAGGACTAACAGGACGAGTTACAGTTGCTAACTCGCTCATCCTCCCAATACTGTGGTACCAGGCCCATGCGATAGCCTTCTCACCTACCTTTATAACCTCAATTCGCGCGCTTATCCAGGGCTGGCATTGGCCTGGCTCTCACATTCCTACACGGATGGAAACACTATTTGGATCACGCTCAAGCGGAGGCATGGGACTAATAGATTTTGAGAGCCACGCCAATCACATCCTAAGTACCTGGATAAAGGAAATCCTTGCTCCAGACCTCCCACAACAACATTGGTCCAGAGCAGCAAGGACTAGCTTTGCACAGGCGCTCAAATTAACAAGCCCACATAGTCCACCGAGACTACTTTCATACCTTGCCAAGCACCCTACTGCAACGGGTCCACATGGAACCTCCCTTCATTTCAAACATATGCTTTGAACTATCCGCTGTATGGGATGGACCATAGTGAACATGGGTATTATACAGGGAAGGGAACGACCCAGCCCCCAATTCAAATTAAGAAACCCAGAAAACCACCCCCAGAGGGATATGCTCGCAACAACCCCAAACATAGCTAGGATAGTGTACCTAGATATGTTGGACATTCCCTATGATTTAACCACACAGAAAGCAATGTGAAAAATGACACACCACCCACTCCTACAGCCAAGGATAAGAGCAAACTCCTGGCGCTGTTTGAGAAGGACCTATAGGAATGCGGACTGCTCCAACTCCCTCCACAAAACATGTGCAGTATGTGGAGGGGAGGGATCCCTACATCACCGCCTAGAAACATGCTCCCCAACCAAAGCTATATGGCAGGAAGTCGCACGCCTGCTCAAGATTCAAAACGAATAGGAATTCTCGAAATCAAAAAGTATCTTTGCGCTCCAGATTGAGTCACCAATCCCATCTACCCTCCGCTCCCTAATAATACCCATTGCAATGTTGACAATACACACAATTGCATTAGATGCGTTCAAGGGCACGGTCCCAACCAATTATGGGATTATTAACAGATTCCATGTCCACTTACTTGAGCACTTCCAAGCCTGGCTCTATGGATATATGAAACCAAGACAAAAAGCGCTCATAGAATCATGGTTCCCACTCTGGTTCCTCCACACAAACCCTTTTATTCACACCTGCTCCATTGCAGGGGAAACCCCCTCGGAGTAGTGCACCAACCCCCCCATACCTGGCAGTCCCACTGGCAACAAGGGTAACTTGAGTACCCTGGGGTGCCTAATTTTATATTTGTTAGTTATTCTCTTAGTTTCACATATATTCGGAAATGTCTGTCCCCTGGTCAGCTTACCTCGGTTAAATAAAAGGTTGTCACTTGATACCTCTGGTTAATGAGCTAAACAATTCTAATAAACACTTCAATAGTGCTCATTCTTATAATTTGTAGCCCATGTTTAGCACCTTACCATCCCCAATATGATGGTCTGGTTACTTGGGTTGCAGTCAGGGTCAATAGAACCCCACTACTCACAACAATTGACAGCGGGCTCAAGTGAACGTCATATATTTTATAATAATGAAAAATTGCGCCAGATCTGCCCCAGATTACATTAGGTATGTCACCGCTGGGCCTCAGTGTACTAGATCGTAGGGGCCTACTCTGCACTCCCCATAAAGAAAAGAAAAAGTGTTCTAAAAACCTCAGCTATAGTCTTAGATATTCCTTTTATGAGCTACTTTCTTCAACTAAATTCCTCTGGGATTAAGACACCACTATTAAATATGTGGTAGGATTCCAATCCCTGCTCAGTACTCGCATTCCTTGGTGCTTAAAGCATCCAAGGATAGGAAAGTGTAAATAAAGTCTCGCACCTTTTATTGAGGATGGAAAATTCATTGGTCAGCTTTACTACAACGCCTAAGGGTTTCAAGCAAGACTACCACCTCATGTAGTTAGAGAGAAGAGGGGATGCTGTGTATTAACCAGAGCCAAATAGTGATTTCCCAAGGTCACATGTCATAGTAGACACCCAAGTCCACGTAACTATTCCGCCAGGAAGCCTTTATAGAAAACCAAGGTGACTAATTATTTCATAAAAAAGAGGGACCATCTTAGTAAGGTATTATTAACTTCGCATACACTGCTTCATTATATATATTGCTGGCTAACAAAACTCCAAAAGCTTTCAACGCAGGACCCAATACTACATAGCCCACTTTTTGCTTAATACCCATTGTTGAAGTCAGTTGTGTTTGTGGATTTTTTAGCATTTGTGACTTTAGTTTTGAAGAGTTTTCCAATGTGGCGTTAATCACAACTTTGATGGAAGAAAGCCTCAGTATGAAGCAAAGTAAAACAATTGGTGAGCTCGAGAGAGTAATTAAATATATTATCCACATCAGCATATGACTTTGGTAAGATGAAAAGGGTTTTACATAATGTGAAGACAGTAGAAGCTTTTCCATATATGCTTGCAATCTTATCAGAAAAACAAGATATGAAGAGGACCAAGTCAATAAAGAGCTTAAGGTTTTACTAACTGTCAAAATTTGAGGATTGGTTATTTAATTAGATAAATCCTGCATGCTTTATCGGGCTGAAGTTCAGCCATTTGATCCTCAATTTATCCAGTTGATTAAGGTATTTTGACCGTTTGGAAACATGATAGGCATCCTCAAATAGATCCGACTTTTATGGCCAATGTTGGGCTTGATTTTCCCTTTGAAATAGGGAACTTCAACCAAGGCAGGCAAAGTTACAAGCTGTGGATCCTGAGATCTTAACTTGCTGACACTCTCCAATAGTGACCTAATTTACAAATCAAACAAAGATATAATAAAAATAGATATTTATTTAAGACTAGATTATTTAATAACAATTCATTAGGCCAGGTACGGGCATTTATACCTCTGGGGCATCTCCTGGCCACATTTGAGCATGCAATCTCAACAAATATTTTTACCACAGCAGTTTGGCTCTTGAACTGATATGACTGAGACCTATTGTCAAGTTTATTGGTAACAAAATACTCTCATATTTGGGAGGATTTCAGGGATGTAAATTGCAACAATGAGCGTGCAAAACGGTCCTAGATTATCTCAAAATGAGTTTCATCATACTGCTGACAAAATCCAAATTCTGGAGATTTTGTGGTCAATTCAAAAAATAACATGCCCTTAATTGGGCATTTGCAGGCCTCTCTCAATAGCACTAGGTACTCCCATATGGGCGGTCCATGTGCAAATGCTATTGTGCCAGTTACGCATATTGAGATATAAAAATTATTTTAGGACCAGCTTCAAATATTTTTCATCATACTGCTGATGTAAATAACTCCCTAATTAAGATGTCAACTGGCCCTCTTGGTAGCACAAGGTATTCCCTTTTTGGCGGTCATATGCAAGTGCTATCATGCTGATTACTTGTACTTAAATACAAATGTGCCCTAAGGCGGGAAATTGATTATGTTTTTGTTTGTTTGATTGTCCATGGGACTTTTAAACTTTAACTTTGTGTCAAACCCAATTAATTTTATATACAGATTTTTTAATATTGGTCCCAATTATTTGGGACTAGTTGCCAATGTTTGGAGCAGTAATAATCTTCCCAACTATGTGAATGTCTTCAGCTTGAGCTACTAATAGAATAATTAACTTTAATTGACGTTGAGTTTATCATCCTGGTCTAGTAGTTGCATAGAGAGTTGGACTAAATGTGTGGGGATATTCGGCCTGAGCTTTAGTAACATAATTAAATCCATGTTGCAATAATCAGCCCAAGCCATGATATTTCAATAGGTTTTAATTAGATTATTAGTTCAAGCATTAGGAGGTAAATTGGCCCAATCTGTAGGTTGTTGAATGGTTTTTTTTTAAGTCAACCACAGAATCTGATACTAACTTAAGAATTGCTGGTGCCTTTATTTAGTACTAGTGGTGCCCAGTCAAAAATGGGATCCTCCATGCATCATTATTTAAGTTATGCTAAATAAAGGGATTATTTTATAGAATTAAAAGTTCCTAAAATGATGCCATGGCATTAGCTTAAGCATCCATTATAGAGAGGGAAGAGAGGTCTGTGGAATTTATTTCTGGTTCTGGCTTCAGGTGGCAGGCAAAGGTGGACAAAATTGGGGTGAGAGCATCTGAGGCATGCGGCATAAGGAGAAAGAGGTGAGATTTACCTCATCAATGAGGCAGAAGTGTGCATAGCCTTGATGTATTGGGCGAGTTAAAAATTGTGAGGGTAATCAGGTCAGGCACAATTTATAATTTGTTGGTGGGTTTGGGGGTAATTGAGGTCATAAAGCAAAGATCTTGCCACATTGATGCATGGCCAGCCAATTGCAAATGAGAGTTATCAATGTCAAACTTGCATCTTATATAAATCACTTTGGAAACTTATGTCTTGCCAACTTTGCAAAGTGGCTCAATCGCCATATGGAGGGCTTTGCAGAGGAGAGAGTTTGTGGGGGAAGCAGCTGCATCAACAGCCTTTTGACAAATACTTTTGTAAATGAAATTTTGGCATGAGGATAAAAGAAGCAACAGGGAGCTGAATCGGGGTTTAAGTGAAAAATTCTGACAATTCAGTCAGGCTTAATTCCATAAACAATTTCATTGTCATCAATCCGTTTAAGAGCACTAAATTGGATTGACATGACCAGCTCTAGGCCAGCAACTGGACTTTTAGGGTGCCAGAACTTGATTGGCCATGCACAGTGGGCCAAGGCATTATTCGCCGGCGCCTGAGCATCTATCTGCTGAAGAATGGTTCTGGAAGTCAAAGCTTGTTTGGGTGGAGCGGTGGGAGCAGCACCTACGGCAGTCAAGGGTGGGGGAGGAAGAATTGATTCCCATTAAAAAGTTAGCAGTAACATTATTTAAGTTACTCCAGAAGGAGGAGAGGCAGAAGCAGCTTCTGTTGAAGCTGTTGGGCACTTGAGCTTTTAATGGGTAAGTTTGAAACACAACGGACAGCTGGAATGGCTGTTTTTGACGCGCGCTCAGAAAGGACGATCAGAGGATGATCTGATCTAAGCGCAGGTAAGTATTGCAATGTGAGTGTCCTGAAAAAAGGGCTATAACATATCAAATGCCTGAGGCCCAGTGAGACAATTGGTGCCATATGAACCATGAGTTGCTGCACATGGTTGATGCTGTAGGGATCCAAGACCTCTGTGATCTCATGGCTAAGGCGTTTAGGGGAGAGGTGGGTGGTCAAGCCAGCAAACTGGACCACTAGTATGGCCACATCTGTCAAGCAAGATTATATGGTTAGGATAGGGGTTTTTAGTAAAAAGGTCAGCTGCACTGCCACATTGGCGTTGGTTTTGCATTAAAAGCCTAGATAAAGTACCCCTTAAAGGGGCGGAAATTTATGAATCTGGCAGGTTTGTAAACTGCTGTGGCCATAGAAATAATGGGAGCACTTGTGTTAAGTTTTCAGCTGATGGTGCAAGCTAAAATAACTTAACAGTGAAATTGAGGATATAAACTTGCTTAGTCAAATGAAACTCCTGCTTGTAATTGGGAAGTAGATTTTCCAATAATCCTCAATAATAGCCAAGTAACTCCATTATGCTCACCGTTCTTAAGTCTACTGGCACCAACAAATACAAGACTTTCTGACTTTGTACAAAATCAGGAAATTATTCCTCTATAATCAGGACTACTTCTCTGACAGGCAACTATGTACTTCTCTTCTGGAAGAATAAACACACACAACTATCTAATATAGATGTAACGGTGACAGATACAAATATCTGACAGATGAAAAATGGATATTAATTAATAAACTAAGCAACAGTAGTTATTAATGATCAATAAACTAGTAAATGATGATTAATTGATGTTTTATCAATCAGCCAGGCACTGGTATTATATACCTCTTGGGCATCTCCTAGCCAAACTCATTTATTAGATGAGTTCATTCATAATATGCCAATCCTCTGCTGGTCATGGCAATAATTATAAAATCCCCAAGTCAATTCAGCCCATGAATTGACTAAAAATAACAATTGTTTCAGCCTTATTGGAGGCAATTTTACTCTCATAATTGGGATGACTTTAGGCTATGAACTCAACATCAAAATCTTCCCAATTAGAGCTACATCATAACTCGACATCTAACAATAAATGGGGAATAAAAATATATAATCATAAAAGATGATGCACCCCAATCAGATTGTTGCCAGGCCTCTCAATAGCACTAAGTACGCCCATAATTGGGACATCTATGCTTAAGTGCTTAATTATTAATTTCATTAATCAAACCCAACTTCCACCTTAGTGCATTAAGATTAATACACTAATTTAGGAGGTGCAATTTAGTTAATGCTGTGGGACCACTTTGCATCCAAGTGTACTTATAATCAGCCATAATATAATAATATCATAGCTATTATTAGCTACATTAATTGGGCACCTCAGATGCAATTAGAGCAGTTATGAGGTGAATCTGATTTATCAGATTATGAGATGAATTAGGAGGATCAAAGGATTCAGTAATGGAAGTAATCTATAAGCATTGATGGTTTTCTCAAAGGGTTTATTTTTTAATCAACCATCAAAATCTAACATTTCCCCCATTTGACTGGAATATAAACTCTGAATTTTCCCAAATTCATTTCCAATGTCTGAAAACAGCTCAAAGTTTCATGGATGTCAAAATGCATCGATTCCCAATAGTAATTTTGCTTAAGCTGCTCCTTGGTTTACTTGAAGCCTTCATGGCCAGTAGCCCTATGAGCAGCCAAAATTAGATCTGCTCAAGCTGAGGGACATGGAAATATATATTCCTTTCCATCAATCACCCTGAATAAGACTCCTTTTTCAGTCTGGGTATCCTTTCTTATTTTGGAGAGAATTTTCCTCATTTTTTTAGGCTCATCAGCAAAAGTTCCATTAACCATCTTCTGGAACAAGGCATCCGCCAGCTGGCAGAGGGTTGCTATGATGGGCAGATGGGACAAACAATCAGCATTCTAATGCTTAGCACCAGCCCAGTGCTTAATGGTATAGTCATAAGCCTGCAGCTTAAGTGCCCAGCGAGCCAACCGTCCTTCTAGCTCCTTCAAATTTTTAAGCCATCTTAGGGATGCACGATCAGTAACCACGGTGAAATGCACTCCATGAAGGTATACTCGGAACTGTTTATAGGCATATATAACGGCCAAACACTCTCTTTCTGTTACAGTATAATTTCTTTCATGGGCATTTAGGGTCTGACTAGCATAGGCTACTGAGTGCTCTTCGCCATCTTCTCCAACTTGGGACAAAATGGCTCCAAATGCTGTTAATGATGCATTTTCTGAACAATAAATTCTTGGTCAAAGTCAGGATAGCGCAACACTGGTGCAACTAATAGGGCTGAACGAAGCTGGTCAAATGCCTCCTAGCAGGCCAAATTTCACTCAAAAGAGACCCTTTTTTTGTTTTTTGGTTTAATTAGGTGTTATATTTTTTTTATCATTATTTTTATTTTTTATACTCTTTATATATTTTTTAATCTATTTTTTTCTTTCATTTATATATACATTTTTTTCAATTCTATCCTACCCTGCCCAGCCTATGAAAAATTCAATGGCTATTAGGGCGGTTTTACTTTTTTCAATCAGTGATCTTGCCCAATTATAGGTGCATTTTTAGCTAGAAACTGATATAATGGCCTTCTTTGCCAAGCTATCATCCAACTGAATTTAGACATGACTTCCAAAAGGTAGATGATTGTCTCTTTGCTCTGGAGAAAACTGGTCAAGGGCCATATGCAGTGTCCTGATATGGCAGATATGATTTTAATATTGTAATTAAAATTGGGATGTGTCACAAACTCAGCTATTAGTGACTTATGGCCTTCATTGACAGTTTTTGGCAGATAATAAGGTTTGAGCTCCCTTTGGCCTGATTCGATAGTAGTTAAAGCATTGCTTCTCTCATTAGAATGGCATGGAGGACTACTGGCCAAAATGGATTTTTGTGTAAAGTTAAATTCTGATGTAGATAAATTTGCCCTAACTTGAGGCGAAGGTTTTTCACCAGAGGAATTTCCACCATTGTCTCTGGTTACTGGTTCATTGATGTCCATATTTTCATGTAAGTGAGAATCATTTGATGTGCAAGGAAGAGATTTTTTAGAATAACTTCAGGCATTGAAATCCATATCAAACAATTTTATGCCTGCTTTTAAGGGAATTAATTAAATCCATTCCATCTTCATTATAGGTTTGAGGACATGAAAATGTGTAAAGCGCCTTATAAGTTTCTGTCTTGTTATTTTCATATTTTTGGGTAAATTTTGATGGTTGAAAATTGAAATCCATTATAGTAGTTATGTTTATCCCTGTAGTATGTTCGATGCCCCTGTAGTGAGCACAAAAATGTTAAGTTTTCAGCTGATGGTGCAAGCTAAAATAACTTAACAGTGAAATTGAGGATATAAACTCGCTTTTTCAAATGAAACTCCTGCTTTTAATTGGGAAGTAGATTCTCCAATAATTCTCAATAATAGCCAAGTAACTCCATTATGCTCACCGTTCTTAAGTTTACTGGCACCAACAAATATAAGACCTTCTGCCTTTGTACAAAACCCGGAAATTATTCCTCTATAATTGGGACTACTTCTCTGGCAGGCACCTATGTACTTCTCTTCAGGAAGAATAAACACACACAACTATCAAATATAGATATAATGGCAACAGATATGAATATCTGACAGAAGACAGATGGATAAAGATTAATAGACTAAGCAACAGTAGTTATTAATTATCAATAAACTAGTAAATGATGAATAATTGATGTTTTATCAATCATCCAGGCGCTGGTATTATATACCTCTTGGGCATCTCCTGGCCAAACTCATCTATTAGATGAGTTCATTCATAATATGCCAATCCTCTGCTGGTCATGGCAATAATTATAAAAAATCCCAAGTCAATTCAGCCCATGAATTGACTAAAAATAACAATTGTTTCAGCCCGATTGGAGGCAATTTTACTCTCATAATTAGGAAGACTTTGGGTTTTAAACTTAGCATCAAAATCTTCCCAATTAGAGCTACATTATAACTTGACATTTAACAATAAATGGGGAATAAAAAAATGTATGATCATAAAAGATGATGCACCTTAATTCGGGACGTTGGCAGGCCTCTCAATATCACTAATTACACCCATAATTGGGACGACTTTGGGTTTTAAACTCAACATCAAAATCTTCCTGATTAGAGCTACATCATAACTTGACTTCTAATGATACATGTGGAATAAAAAAACATATGATCATAAAAGATGATGCATCCCAATTCAGGATGTTGGCAGGCCTCTCAATAGCACTAAGTACACTCATAATTGGGACGTCTATGTTTAAGTGCTTAGTTATCAATTTCATTAATCAAACCCAGCTTCCACCTTAGTGCATTAAGATTAATATACTAATTTAGGAGGTGCAATTTAGTTAATGATTTGGGACCACTTTGCACCCAAGTGTACCCATAATCAGCCATAATATAATAATATCATAGCTATCATGAGCTACAATAATTAGGCACCTCAGATGCAATTAGAGCAGTTATGAGTTGAATCTGATTTATCAGATTATGCAGATGAATCTGGAGGATCAAAGGATCTATCATTGGAAGTAATCTATCAGCAATGATGGTTTTTTTCAAAGGGTTTATTTTTGAGTCAACTATCAAAATCTAACAGCTTGCATAGGGGAAAAGGCTCACATACTTATACCAATGGCTAAAACTCAGGTTGCTCAGAGGAAGAACCAGGGGTCTTTGTGAGCACCACTAAGGATCTTGCAAGGTGATGGTCTAGGTCCTGATTTGGGACATAATATCTAGAAGTATTTAGGGCTAGTGGGCTAGCCCATGGGCTTTTTGGAAGAGGCTGCTAACGCCATGAGGCTGCACACAACCACTTCATGTGGGGCTACAGGCGTCAATCTACTCGACATAAACTAAGTTTGAAGTGGGAGATAGGTGGTCAGTAGTAAATAACTTCATTAAATCTTCGAGTTTAATTAAAGTAGTGATCTAAGCAAAAGATTTGAAAATCTTGCTTGTAACCTTTTAAATAATCCCTGGGTTTCTACTCTTCAACTTGTTCCTTGTAAAGATATGGGAACCATAAGGTCATTATTGATTAATGTAAGACAAATGCAGTGTCATGGAAAGGTAATTGTTTCCTCCCACAAATTAATGACTAGTTTATATCTTTTGGCTGGAGAACAATATTCTTAGTAACGATCCTGCCATTGGGTACTGTCAGATCAAATTAGCACTTAAAGGTCGATTAAAGTGCCCATAATCACGAATAATTGGCTATTTGATATAACCCACACGCCACAAGGGCTATGTATTGCCCCTGCCACATTTCAACGTGCTATGGATTGAATCCTGGGTGCTTGAAGCTGTCCTACGTCCTGAAATACCTTGATAATTCACCATATTTAACCATAAATGGGCATCTAAGTACCTTATTCAGTTTTTAATTGACCCTCAGGACGCATCACTAAACCTAAAGCCCTCCAAGTGTGCATTCTTTAGTCATAATTGAAATTCTTAGGCATAAGGTCACCAGGAGAGGACAGAACCATTACCTGACAAAGTCGCTGCAATAAAGACGATGACCCCCTGGAGTCATAGGGCGTTAAACAATTACAATTCCATTGTATTAATAAGAGTTGTTCAGTTGGAGATAATAAAAATATTGGCCAAAAGACCCTGGTTAGTTCCTGGTGGAACCCCTCAAATTGGGGTAATACTTCTATTAATATTCAGATAAATAACACGAGTTTGGGCAGTTGAATTGCACCAAATTATCAGGTTAATCTAGGAAGTTATTATGAGGTTCCTCCCACTCTATAATCAAAATTCATACAACTAACACTGTGAAGACCGGCCCTTTTATAAGGTTTTAAGAGGTCCTACAAGGTGAAAATATTTTAGCGCCCAATGATTGGGTAAAATTTATAAAATTGTTGCCTCATAGACATATCCTACCTGAAATCAACTAGCATCAGCCATTAAATCACAGTGAGGTGAGTCTACTAATATCTGATAGGCCAAATCCCCATATTCCATAATTTGGGCATGACTAAGATAATCCAAACTTTACATTGATTTCCCTATAAACTCGATATAGTTTAAATACTAAGCTGCCAGATATCAAAGGGCTTTGCTTCTTAACTTCCCCATGGTGACTAATAAAACTGATAAAAAATTAAATGATTTTAGTTACTTTATATTTTTTATTTTACTATATCTGGTGCTGGGATTTTTGTCCACATTTCCAGCCGTCTAGATTACCATGAATTGCTAGGGGATAATTCCCTATAGTGAGTAACTTGGATAAAGGTTGACCCCAATTTTGGGTAAGCAATGTTCAGGAGATTTTGGGTAATTACCTGGTTCAAATCCTTCAGGGATCAATCCAGGTGAATGCTTAAGATGTTGTCAAACAGAGTTGCCAACAAAATGGGGGCATCTAATAGTTGATTGATGATTAACTATCTGATGTACCAATTGGGATTGGTCAGGTTTAATCACCAACCAATTGTGAATTTAAAAGGCAAGTTTAGAGGCAAGTGACGCCACCTGCAACTAGAAAATTGATCAGTTGATTCACAATCTGCCTCAATGGGTAACAAGTCCCATTACATAAGCAGGTCACTCGCCAAATATGGTTGGTTACTGTGGTCAACTAGAAAACATTGGTGACACGTTTTAAGACTCTTTCCATTTTAGGCTTAAGAATGTCTGACAATGGAATCCTATCTTGGATGAGGAAGACCATCACTGATGAGACGATGAAGGGTACTTCAATTATAACGGCTGCCATTTAATTCCTGAGGCACCATCCAAGGGTTGAGTGCCAAATTCCCACTATAAACACCCCTGAGAAATCATTAAATAAAATATATACTTTAGCAGAATTCATTATTGGTTATATTAATCTTCAAGGAAATTTATGCTGTATATTTTAATTGGAGACTATTTAATAGGATAAAGAGTAAAGACAGAGGATTCAGAGTAGAGAAGCTGAGCTGGGACGGAAATGGCTCCCAACTGTGTGTTACCTGAGGAAAGGCTGTAAACAAGGATCTGATCCTGGATCAAGTTAGGCAGATAAGGGATAAATCCCTACTAATGACATCTAGAGTATTTTGAGGAGGAATACCGGTCAAGAGTTGGACCAACCGCTACTGATCTATTCAACTATAGATAACAGTCTTCCTACTATTATCAATGATATGTATATATATATTATTAGACAACTCAAGAATTGCACAAACCTAGACCCTGTGCAGTTAACAATTTTAGGGGTTAATGTTCATGAAAGAGCAGCTAAGAGCCCCTAGAATTTTAACATTTGGTGCTTACTAAAAGGGTGTAGTTGAAAAGAATTAGGACAAAACATCATATAAGGTTGAGTTAAGAATAGTCTGGATGAATATGGCAGCCATCAATAAGAACGCCTTAGATTCTGTGGATCATTAAGAATTTGCTGCCTTGGAGGAAAGAATTTTCAAGATAGAGGAAAAAGAAAAAAGTTGCTAGTTTTGGCAATGAGTTACTCTGAAAAGTAACATCATTGAAGAAAAAGAAAAAGATTTAGTTAAGAAATATTTGTGAAAATGGATTGTGAAGCAGATCACGTTCAATTATGGGCATTTAGCGCAGATATAGAGCAGCTGATTAAGAAAATCAAGGAGTTCAAGACTCACATGTGTGAATGTGAGCTCTATGCGGCGGCTGACACTGAATAAAGAACATTACAAACTCAAGTTGGGAAGGCATATTTAACGAAATATGATGCCCTCCTTCACAGCCTATTTTGGTGATGACTCCCAAAATTACTCCTCAAGTTAGTTAAGTAGCTGAATCAAGAGTGGTGGCTAGAGAAACTTCGGAGGAATTTAAAGCTAAGCTAAAGTTACTTACTTTCCATATAAATAACGCCCTTGCATTTTACTGATTATTTGACATGACAATATTTGGTTATGGCGATTGTCAATAGGCTTTGATGGTAATGAATTGCTTATACCAATTTTTAGAAACTAGATTTTCTCCATCTAGAGGGAGATAGCTAGTTGTACTCAGAGGTCAAGGTGGCTATAATGAAAGAATTTGGAAGTCCCACGTAAATGTAAAGTGCAAGCAAGAATTGATGAAAATTCAATTTCAGAAGGATAAATCATTAGCAAGCTTTTTCAATAGTTTCTACCAAGAATTGCAGATTTTGGTCAAAGCAAAAGGGATGGATGATTTTGATGCACATATCACAAGTAAGTGGCCCTTTGGCCTTATTGTATTTGCATCAAATGATGTATTCCTTGCTTTTAATGAAGATTACCACCTTGCAGATAGTGGATCATTTGAAATATTAGGAGCTACCTTTGATGCTTAAATAAGGTTTTTAAACCAAATACAGTACAAAATTCGTTATACAAAGAAACTAAGGGTGCTAAAGAATTCAATAATCAAACCATGCCAGGAAATAAGCCTGAAGATTTTAAGCAGATTGATAATAACGAAAAATGCTGTTACCAGTGTGGAGGAAAAGGACACTTTGCTGTGCACTGCAAGAAGTCTAAAGAACAGATCAATTTGGGCCAATTGAAAGAGTATAAACCCGCACAGTTGTCAGGAAAAGGGCCTGCAGCCTAGATGGGGACATTATAGAGCTGCAGAAAACCCGTTCTTCCCAATATTATGCAAGAAAAAATTGACATTAGTGATCTGTTTGTCGATGATGGCTCATAGGATCAACTATATTAAGTGGTCGTTTAGATGTGAAGGCAGTAACCAGATTCAGAGTGAAGGGGATTGACCCTGAAATAATTAAGGAAGTTGCTCGGCCATATGTGTGGCAGCTGGTGGACATGATTCAGGCTGCAGAGAATCTGGAAGAATTGACCAAAGTCAAGTTAGATGAGTCAAAAATATCTATCCCCCTTAGCGTGATCAAGGAATTATTCCTGATCTATTAGTGCAAATAATTCACACCCTCAATTCAGCACTTAATGCCGCTATACACTTAGTAATTACAATTTTACAATACTCTGAGTGTATGTATATAGATATACTAGTAAATTGAGTACAGGTGCAGGCAATAGTTGACAGTGGAGTGCTCATCAACATTGTTTTGACTAAGCTGGTGAAGAAGATGAGGATCTCGCCTGATTTAGAACACAAGAGAATATGGATAGCCAGGATGGTCACCAACATCTCCTGTGGAGCGTATATCTCTCTACCACTTCAATTTGGATTCTTAGTGGTATCCGCTCCAGCAATAGTTTGGCCAACCAGACTATTATATTCTGATTTAAGCAGAATTTATATGAAAATTGGAGTTAAATGTAGCATCAAGGTAAATATGTTGACTCTATTGGGTCAAGCGTTATCATTGGTTTATCAGAAAGTTGGGGAAGCTCCACTGAATAGGAGAGATAAATTCATCAATTTGATCTACAATGATGGCATTGTTTTAATTTGATACCTATTAGTTGGATGGAAGTGACAAGAATCGCTGATGAAAAATCCTGGAAAATCGGGGAATTCAGTTGAGGATTAAGAGCTCAAGGACCATACTGCCAGAATGACATAAAATAGTTGCACAGGGTTGACATTGGAGATACCTGAGCTGCTGTATGAAGAAGTCAGATTCCCCTGGAAGAAGTCCAGAGTAAAGCCTTTGGTGGTTTTGGAATAATTATGCTGGGCCAAGGAGAAATTCGAGTTTTCTTGAAAAAATTTGCGTAAAAAACCAATGAAGCTTGAAAAGTTTCATATCGTCATGTTTGTTCATCTAATCCCAATGGCTGAATTGAGAAAATTCCACGATTTTGAGACCCTTGATGAAATGTGATTACTGGCAGGGGAGACAAAAAGTATCATTTATTGGTCAATTAGGAGCAACTTGCTGATCTGATGGACAGACAGCAGGAGGAGGTGCTTGAGCTATTCAACAAGTATTGGTAATTATTCACCCAGGATGACCATGGTTTGTGATGTACAAGGAATGTGATCCCCAAAGTCACCACTGAGAAAAATTTGCGATAAAAATGAGACCAATTTGACAGTCAAAGGTGGCCAAAGCTGTAGTGGAGGAAGAAATCATTAAACTAGTGAATCATGGGCTTCTAGTTCCATTGTCAAGTCCTTGGGTGATCCCTATCTTTATTGTGAGAAGAAGAAAACTCTAATTGGATGGTAAATTGATTATTGGAAGCTGAATAAGATTATGAAGAAGGATTAATATCCACTACCATGAATCAACAATGTGCTAAATTTGTTTGGGAGAAGCGAAGTATCTCTCAGCAATGGATCTAATATATAAATATTGGCAAATCAATTTGCCAATATAAGGCCAAAAGAAATGCGCGATTATCACCGCACAGGGGCTGTATTAATTAACAATGATGCCCTAGGGTATATGAAATGCGCCTGCGACGTTCCAGAGGGCCATGGATGCTATAATGAATGACCTAAAGTTTTCATGCGTCCTGGTATACATGGACGATATAAATTTGTTCAATAGGACATTCACTGACCATTTATACCACTTGGAGGAAGTTTTCAAGTGTATATCCATGGGTAACCTGAAGATCAAGCCAAGGAAGTGTAACTTTGTTAAGAAAGAGTTGGAATATCTGAGATATGTAATCAACTCTAATGGACTGCAGCAACAAGTCCAAAAATTGAAGCCATAGAGCAAATGGTGAACCAAAGAGGGTTTGAGATATCCAAGAGTTCATTGGAATGATCAGACACTCTAGAAAATTCATTAAGGATTTTGCAATAATTGCCGAGCCCCTCTTCCATCTACTAAAGGATCTAAAAAAGGATTCGTTTGAAGTGAAGAGGCCCAGAGAAATTTTTGATGAATTACGCCAGTATTAAATAGATTCTCCAATTTTGAAATACCCAAATTTCGATTGAGAATTTACAATACAGACCTATGCTTTGTTAAAAAATTGGCGATGTCCTGAGCCAAGTGGATGAACTTGGGGATGAACATCCATTGGCATGTGTGAACCAGACACTATTGGCAGCTGAGAGAAATTACACCATGATTCAGTGTAATGCCTTGCAGCCATTTACGCCTGTAACGGTTTTGGGTATATATTGATGGAACACACTTCAAAGTGGTGAAAGACCACTCCTCGTCGCATTGGCTACACACTTTAAGAAACCAGAAGGATTAATAAACTAATGGGCATTAAGGCTACTGGCTTGTAATTATGAGATATTCCACCAAGCTGGAGCTTCTCACAAGAACGTGGATGGCTTATCGAGGTTACCAATGGTCCAAGTGGTATACCAACAGGCAGATGAGCTATTCCAAATAATGTCGAAGGAGTAAATTATTAATGAGCCCCAAGAAATTTAAGGTGAGCATAAAAAAGCGATGGAAAACACTGAGACCATGGATCAAAAAATTTCAAGATGATTAATGGGAAACAATTACTATTCCCAAAGCCATATGAATGAGCAGCTTTCATTAAAGCCACTTATAAGGTTGTTGGGCATGAAGGTCTGAAAAAGATGACCAATCATATTCACTAGAGGTTTACTGAGAGTCAATCAACTATGATGTAGCGGATTATCTGGCTTGTTGTGTGTAAAGCCAGCTGCATAAGCCCCACAATTACATGACTGAATACCAACTGGTCCGCCCTTGATTTTCTTGGCATACATTGGTCATTGATGTGATGAGACCTTTAACCATGAGTACCAGGGGAGTTAAATACATCATAGTAGCAATTGACCATCTGACAAGATGGA
>JAKSZP010002151.1:0-27415 GCA_022478985.1 Massospora cicadina | reverse complement strand
ATCAAGGGGAGTAATCTATCAGCATTGATGGTTTTCTAAAATTTTTTTCAAGTCAACCATCAAAATCTAACAATGTGATCCGCCTTTTTTTTCTAAAAATTTTTTTTCAACGGAAAAGCTTCATTTCACACAGGTGAGGGTAAACCACTCCCTCACAGAAACTCCAGATAAAGTGGCAATCAGAGTTTAAAACTATTACTCCAAATTGTATCAATCTGATCCATTCAAACCAACAAATGTTAAGAATTTTTCAAAAGCGCAAATATCTGCATCGTTTCCCATTATCCAGAGTTAATTAATTTAATTTTTTCAAGATGAACTCTGGTATGCCATTTACAGTGCACCGCACAGAAAATGCCCAGGTCCAGATGATTCCTTATGACATCTATAAGAAATATTTTAATCATTTCTCCTCTTTGTTGATAGCCTCAATGAACCAGTGTTTATTAGAAACGCGCCTTCCTGGGGCCAGAAGCGCATACTGTAACGCTGTTTAAAAAAAGCAAGATAAGCTGGATTTAACCAACTGGCTCCCCATTTCACTTAATAACACAGATACTAAATTATTTACTAAATTATGTACAACCGCCTAGGGGATGTTGCCTCTGAAATAATCTTCTCTGAGCAATTTGGTTTCATTCCAATGGTCTATATGGTAAACATACACTCTGTAGCCAACGTCTGCCAATCCAAGGCTACTGGAGCACTTTTTTACTTAGACCAACGGAAGGCTTATGATAGTGTCAACTGGGATTACCTCAAAGCCTGCCTCCACAAGTTCCACCTTCCCCATTGATTCATTAATCGGGTGATGCTGCCTATGGAATCTGCCACTGGTGTGCGGGCCCGGCTTTCTTACTAATGTGGTTCACCCTCAAAGGGGCCTCCACTAAGGGGGCCCTTTTTCCACATTATAAAACTTCAGCCTTGACTCACTTTTACGTAATATGAATGCCCACCTTACTGGTGTCTATGTGCAAGGCCAAGCACCGTTAAGAGTGGGAATTTTCTGATGATTGTGTTGTTTAAGGTCTCTAACAACCAAGATGCACGAGCGCTTAAGGCTACTATCCCGGATTACTCCAGGGGAAGTAACGCTGCACTTAACCCTAAAAACCGAAATTATTCTCCTCAGTTGGTTCTAAGCCCACTGGTCACCAGCACCCCCGGGTTTCCCGCCTGCTTAAGCAGCTAACTCATGGGTTCTCTTGCCCCGCCCACACCATCCTGCCCCCTTTTCTCCCTTTTTTGCCAAAACCCCCTGTAGTCTGGTACGCCATTTGGGTGTGTAGCTGGAGAGGAGGGTACGCCTCATTGAAATAGAGCACCTACTGGGCAATGTCACAAAATGCATCGCTCCCCCAGAGCCCACCAGACTACCCTCACAGGCAGGGTTGTGCTTGCCAACTATATGCTACGTCCAAAGTCTAGTTTGTGGCCCATGCCGTCGCCTTTTCCCCATCTTTTTTACCTCGTTATATACCCTCATACAAAGGGTGACTTTAGTTAGGTCGCCCACCGCCAGTGCCCTGGATGTCATGTTTGGCCCCGCCATAGGGGTTTATGTCCATGCTCAAATTGGGGCCCATGCCCCCAAAATACTTGGCACCTGTGTCATTGCAGTCCCCAAACCCCTCACCTCCAACCCCACACTGGTCACAGCAGCCTGCTCCAACTTTTCACATTTGGGCCTCAGCAATCCTATCCACCCCCATTTTTAAAACATCTTGCCGTCCCTCCGGCCCCAAAGGGGACGTCCCCCCTGTAAAGAAGTGACTATAATCTCCTGCTTCCAGCGTGGGACAGGGGCACAGTCCCAAACCCGGGAAAAACAGTCTTTAGTAGGAAGGTTCTGAGCCCCAAGAGGGTGCTAGAGCTGAGAATTAGCTCAAGGATAGTTATCAGTAAAAGTAAAACCCAAAATCGAACTAGGCGGTGCTTAGAATGGTAGTATAGGCACCCCAGGGGGAGGGAACCTGGGGAGACCAAGGTGCACAGTCTATAGACTTATAGTGGTTAAATTAAGTTGTTAATGTTGTGGGAAAACCCTTAAAAATGACCCCTGCACGGATCCCAAAAAAAATATAAAAAAGATGTTTTGTGAAGGTTTTATTATAAGGGGAAATCGAAAAATGGGAGAGATTGGTCGACATGAGGAATTTAAGGTAATTTGGGAAAAAAAATCAATTGAAGGAAGTGGGTCTAAGCTGAGGCGCACCAATAGGGGACACTTCCATTACAATACAATGCACTTGTTTAAATTTACTGAACTTGGGTAATTGATTTAGAGTGGCCAACCTTAGCTGGAAATTTTGAAAAAAATTAACGGGGTTTTAAGACCCCAATCACCAAAAAACGAAGCAAATCATTTTCATTCATTTAAAATCTAGTTTGGTTTAACGCCCTGATGTTATACAGGGCTGAACTTCCCTTGAATCCTTAGGTTTAACATGGTCATATCTCGCCTTAACCCACCCTAAAGTATGCTTGGATCATGAAAGCCTGTCAACTTCACCTTTTTGGCCTCCTGACATGCTTTTTGTCCAAACGTTTGCCCCAAATTATGATGTCATCTTTAAGCCATGACATTACCATTTCGTCCTTTTAGGGGCTCCACTCCCCCCCGGGGTTTCCCATGGAAAGGTTCTTGTGGTCTGGGGCAAACTTAATTGCGGCAAAGGTTTACTTTGATTAAAATCCGGCATCCTGGGAAACGCTTGTGGAAAGCATCAAGCAGGGCCTGAAAAACAGTCACGCGCTGATACCCAACTGTTTTCTGCAGCGCGCCAAATCCCTTCCAATATACCAGGAATTCAAGACTTCTTTTAACTCTGTGGGAGGTACTATATCTTCCACTTTCTACTTGGCGCCCCATCCACAAGATAGGCCTTGGGAGTATCTAATGGGGGGCCCTCAAACAATGTTAGTTTGCTCTCATGAAAGACAGAAAAGATCTGAAACAAAGTGGGAAAATCCATCTGGTATGAGGCGTGGCCCACCTTTCTAACAACGCGGTAAGGGCCAATCCTCTTTGGTCCCAGCTTTTGCATGGCTGCTTGATAAAGGATGTTATAAGCATCAAGAATCACGAGATCCCCTTCTTTGTATGCTGGACCCACTCATCACTAGCAGTTAGTGTTCTCTTATATATACTTGCATTGCCACCTCCAGACTTTTTAAACCCCTGGTGTACTTTCTTGATAGTCTTGACAAAGTCACCCTTATGCTTTAACTTTAGATCCACCGCTCTGCTTTATGTCAAAGGCGGGGTTAAACCATAGTTGGCGAAAAAATGGGAAACACCCAATCGAAGAATGCAAAGTGTTGTTATAGCTAACTGGGCCATAGGAAGGTGAGGAACCCAATCTGAATGATCTGCGGCAGTGTAACATCGCAGAAACTGTTCTAAGCACTGTTTACTTCTCCTCGTTCAGTCTGCCCATCTGATTGGGGATGATAGGCAGTTGAACGCCAGGGGCAAATTTGAATAGTCTTCACAACTCTTCCCAAAAGACAGAGGTAAACTGGGGTCCACAATCACTAAAAATTTTTTGGGGGATCCTATGGAGCGCAAACACATGAGTGGCGAAGAGCCTAGCTATCTCAGACGTGGTTATTGTTATTCTGCAAGGAATAAATGGGCGAACTTTGTAAAACGGTCCGCCACCACCATGATTGCATCATAACCATCTGAAACAGATAATCTTACAATGAAAGCAACCAATAGGAAATTTCTAGGGCCTTTCAGCTTTCTGAATTGCGTACCAACAACCCCGCTAAGGGTTGTCAATTTGGTTTCATTTTTATTGCAGATCAAGCACTCTTTACAATACCATCCCACCGGAGCAAGTAAGCCCTTCCAATTTTAGGTGCATCGAATTAACTTTAAAGTCTTTGCTTTTCTAGGATGACCAACGGCGATTCTGTCATGATGGCTCTGGATGATTTCCTGGCAAAGTGGTCCAGCAGTAACCCATAGGCACCCCTGAAACCACACCATCTCATCCTTTACATGATAACCCCTGGTTAGATCCTCCTAATTCAGCGCGCTCTTAGCTAGTACCATATTATATTCAATCAATAATGGCTGAGAGAGGACTACATTTCTGAACATACTGTATTCCTCTGCATTTTACAGATATGCAAGCGCTGGACTGTTGGCTGTGGAGGAAGGAAGTTGAGACAAAATCTTACCTGGCGAAATCATCAACTTGGCGTTATGAACCTTTACCTCCTTTGTGTTGGGAGCTAATGCAGGATTGCGACTCAAAGCATCCACCAACCCATTCTTTTTGCCCTTGGTGAACTCATAAGAAAATGCAAATTAGGCAAGGTTCTCATGACAATGGGTCTGCCATGGGGTTAAGACATGAGGAGCGCGGTAGTACAACAAGGCAGGGTGGTCTGTACATATGTAGAAGGGTTTGGATGAGCCATTCAAGTGATGATGCCACCAATAATCCAACGCCTCCACCACTGCTAATAATTCCTTGTCATAAACAGCGTAGTTTAACTCAGGCATAGATAATTCCTAGAAAAATATCCTATGGATGCTCTATACCATCTTTGTCTACTTGTAATGAGGCAGCTGCTATGGCGAAGTTGGAGGCATCAGTAGACACAATAAAATCCTTATCAGGATCTACATGGAAAAGGACGGACGTGGACAACAAGATGCACTTTAATTCTTGAAAAGCATCCTCAAAAACGGGGGACCACTGAAACACTTTTGCCCCACTTGCCTTATAAAAGTTTGGTGCCACCTCAGACAGGTTTGGTGTGAACTTCTTGAGGAACGTACATGTCCCCAAAAAAACTCCTCAATTTCTTGACTGAAGTTGGGGTAGGCCAAAAATGAATTGCCTTCTGCTTATCTGGAGTTATCATGTGTCCTTTTTCAAACATGATGTTGCCCAGAAAAGTGACCTGGTGTTTGAAAAATTCACACTTGCTGATTTTCAGCGTAAGATTGCTAGCCCTCAAACGCTCTACCAACTGCCAAAGTTGTACTTCATGGGACACATTGTCAGGAGAAAGTATTAAAATGTCATCCATATAAGCTACCGCGCATTCCCCCAGCAGGTCCCCCAAAGCTGCATCAATACGACTTTGAAAGTTAGCAGGGGCATTATTAAGCCCAAAGGGCAAAACCCGAAATTGGAAGATTCCTTTTATGGTACAGAATGCGGGTAAACACTCCTGGCCCTTCTTGATACAGATCTGATTGAACGCGTTTAATCAATCCAGTTTAGATAAGACTCTCGCCTTCTCCACATACCATGTAATCTGTGAGTCCAGGGGGATGTGATGTAAGTCTGGTATGGTGACATTGGTAAAATTCCCATAGTCTACACATTGGCGTAAGGTACCATCAGCCTTCACAACAAAGAGAAGTGGGGAACATAAAGGGGAGGTTTGCTAAACAATTTCACCCTTAGCTAGCTGCTCATTGACCCACACATCTAAAGCCGCTTCTTACCATACAGTTAATGGGTAAATTGGGGAAGATATATGATCAGATCCACAGTGAGCTTGAACTCACAATCAAACCCTGAATGATCAGGTAGTGTGCAAAAATTTACTCTAGGTTGATTACTGTCCAGCAACCCAGTAACCTTTTATTTGCACATGTTCTATTTCCTCATGCACTTTGTCATATTGTGTAGAATGTATTATAAATTGATAATAGTATAGAGACTATTATTCATAGTTGAATTTGAACTATTATTCGGCCCAACGCTTGGCCAGTATTTCTGATTAAATACTTAGAAGTCGTATTCATAGGGATTCGTTACCTATACTCTTGTCCACCTGATCTTTATTAAGACACCCCAGTGATAGTCTCTCTTGACCAAAACACAGTTAGCAGCTATCCCTGATTGTGGTTCCTTTGTCTCTAGAACCCCTCTCGTATCTTTACTCTTCTCTCTGAGAGTCTTCCAATTATTGCCCTCTGCAATAATTTCCCTGAGATAGAATGACACAATAGAAGCTGATAGTCTAACTATACACAAAATTGATAATATTACTGTAGATAATGCTTTTCTAATTACTGTTTTTTATTATAGCAAATCCTAGGGAATTATATAGTAGGGGATTCAGCTGTCTAACCCTCAGTTGACACCTCTTCAATAAAATGGCAGCTGTTGCCATTGAATCACCTTTCCTTGTCTTGGCAGCATTGGTCTTCCCCATCCTGGCTAAGATTCCATCATTGGACATCCTCAAGACCTCAAACGGAAAGATTCAGAAAATGTGTCCCTAACGTTTTCCTCTCAATCCAAGCGAATCAACCATAATTGGCTAGTGACCTGCTTAGGTAATGGTACTTATTAAATGTTATGGCAGGTCACTCACCAACTGATCAATTGTCTAGTTGCAGGTGGCATCACTCGCCTCACAACTTATTATTCATTTACAGTCACTTGGTGATTAAATTAACCAATCCCAATCTGTACACCTGATAGCTAATCACTATCAGATGCCCCTATTTTGTCAGCAGCTCCGCCCGATGAGATCTTAAGTATTCATTTGGATCAATCTCCAATGGATAAGACCAGGTGAATATCTCAAAATTCCCCAAGCATAGTTCCTCTGAAACTCGGGCCAGCTAATTTCTGATTCACTTCGCCTTAGGAAATTTTCCCCTAGCAATACCAGGTAATCTAGCAGGCTGTGAATATGGGCAAAATCCCAACATTTTGTATTAGCTGAAACCGCATCAAATGAAGATTTCAACCCCTCCAGACAGGAAGTAAGGGGAACCTACACAGAGGGCTTCAACAACGGGTGAAGACTTGGGACCATCTAGTACTAAAAAAAAACAACGGGTGAAGACTGAGTGTGCATATTGGGCCACTGGGGCAATTTGCCCTGAAAGGTGGCTTTGGCCAAAGGAACAACCAACTATTGACCATTCTTAAAAGTTAGGGATATGGTATTTTCTTTCAAGTTAGTTCTGCCATCAAACTTTTGCAACAACTCTACAACCAAAATTATGGAATACAAGAGGTCTTTGATAGCTTGGAAGTGGTCAGACAAATGATATTTACCAATTTGATAGTCCATTAACCCCCATAATTTTTAGCGTTTAAATACCTTGAGAAGCCCCTCCTCTAATCATACCCCCTTGAAAGTAATGCAGCTCAAGGTAGTCAGCAAGGTCTTAGTCCATAAAATTCTAAGAGGCTACTGTATCCCCTAAAATAGTCGTGCTGATCTTCCCAAAAGGGTATGAAAGGGTAGCAGTCAAAAAAATCCAGAATGGGCTTTATTTAAAGTAGAAAACGTCAACACTTCACCACCAAACGCTTCTTCAGGATCTATTATTCCCCCAGGGTATTTTTTTTGAATCATAGAATGGAGAGGGATAATTGGCCACCCTTACTTCTGAGGCCACATATCCCACCATATCTTCTGCAGATGCATAAACATTCCCATATCTTATAAAGAGTTTCGTTTTCACCTCCTGAGTTCTGCGGATCATGGGAGGAGACAAGCGGGGGTTCTCAGGGCTAATTTCAAATACTGAAATGGGGTCGTCATTAAAGCCGTAAGAGCTAATAAATGGCTCGTTTCGTGATAAGTTATTCAAGTTATAAATCGTGTTTTCAGGCTTAATGACCTAATACCCCTTTCCGTGATGGGTTACATGATGTTATTCAAGTCCAACACCATCAGGCCCTTCATTAATGATCCCGCCTGCACCATCTGAACGTGAGGCCAAGAGAAATTTATAATTTTGTGTTTAAACTATAAAAATTAGGGGAAAGTTGGGGAATCACGACTTTTGGATTATTAAGTGACCTTATCCACCAGATATGGGCAAGAAGGGTGAATACCTTCAGAATGGAGGTAGCAAGAATAACGCTGGACTGTTCCAACCCTTGGCAAAATTAAATAAAGTGTGAGCCCTGCAGCAGCTGTGGCCACCAACTGGCGCACACCATTTCACCTTGCAAAAGTCCCACATGGAAAAGGTTCAGGCATGTAAAGAATAAAAGGTTGGTCACTTTATAAGGAGAGTGACTATATCTCTCCTGTTTCCAGCGTGGTAGTTCATGTTGCAAAGGGCCAACGCCAGGAAACTAGTCATTAGTAGGAAAATTACTAGAGCCCAGAAGAGGGTGCTAAAGCTGTAGTAACTTAGTTTGGGGATAGTTATCAGTAAAAGTAAAACCCAAAATAGAACCAGGAGGTGTTTGGAATGGTAGTGAATAGGCATCAAGGTTGGATGGGACCTGGGCAGCTCAACGGTGCACGGTCATATAGATTCATAATGGTTAAAATTAAATGGTTAATGTTGCACAAGTCCTCCTCAAAGAGGTCCACGCACAGGATCTAAGATAACGTAGATGGAAAAATGGTACTAGCAAGGGGGTTTATTATGAGGGAAGTCGACCAATGAGAGAGATTGGTCTTGACATGAGGAATTTAGAGATTTTGAAAAAATATTTAATTGAAGGAAGTGGGTCTAAGCTGAGGCGCACCAATAGGTGCACACTTTCATTGGGCAATACACTGTATTTAGTAATTGATTGAACTTAGGTAATTGGTTGTAGGAATGGCCAACCTAGCTGGAAATTTTGAAAAAATGAACGGGTTTCAAGACCCCGCTCACCTAAAAACTGAAGTAAATCATTTTCATTTATTTAAAAGCTAGTTTGGTTTAACGCCCATGATGTTTTACAGGGCCAAACTTCCCTTGCATCCTTAGGACCAACATGGACATATCTCGCCTTAACCCAGAGTTGATCTAAGGTATGCTTGAGGTCAATGAGGGCTGTAAACTTCACCTTCTTGTACTCCTGACATGCTGCTTTGTCCTTAACGTTTTTCCCAATAATGATGTCATCTTTAAGCCATGACAGCCACTTCAAATGAATTCCCCTCTCCATGTGGAGCAATGAGTGGAGAATTAGCATCTGTGGGCACACCGCCCAGAGGGGTCGCCCACTCCCTACTTCAAGCAGGATTTAAAAGGCCAAGCCGTTATGAACAATTTGATACCCAGGATGTCCCCTACCATGGCCAGAGTGATTTATCTGGACATTTTGGACATCCTATACTCCCTAGAAACTCAGAAAACCAGTTGGAAGTACATCCATCACCCTCTTTTGCAGCCACAAGTTCGTTCCCATGTTTGGGACTGCTTGAAACAGGTATACTGCACCGCAGAGTAATCCAATGCATCACACTCCTCATGTGTTGTATGTGACCAATATGGGACTTTAGTTAACCGCTTGGAAGAGTGCCCCCCTTCAAAAGCGATCTAGCGCGAGGTTCAGAATCACTTTTGTCAGGCTCAAACACAGACCTTCAGCCTCTCTAAGGACTCTTCGCCTTGTCCTTGAATTCCCTATACAACCTTACCTCTGAGCCTTAGTGCTTTCAGTCACTATGTGGACTATCCACACGGCTATCTTGGATGCCATTTCATGCTATACTCTCGCCCTTCAGGAAGCTGTACTCCAATTCCAGTCGCATCTTATGGAGCACTTTCAAGCATTTTTTTGTTTATCTGCCATCTTATCAGCGACAGTTGGTCTCTTTCTGGTTTACGGTATGGTTCATCACATCAGACCCTTTCCTTCATAAGTGCTCAATGGTGGCACAAGCCTCTACTCACAATACCCCTCTTCCTTTAATTGGCGTTCATTGGCAATAGGATACAGCATTAGCTTCTCTGGTGTGCCTCTAGCTTATATTTTGCTTGATAGTTTTACCTATTAGAAGTATTCGTCTCATAATTGCCTCCCTGAGTAAAATTTAAAAAATTTAAAATCAAAAATATTGCGCAAGTGTTAGTCCAAAGTTTTAAAGCCATATCTTGAACATTTTATACCCTATTAACTAAGCTCATGGATGTGACTTTCACTTTGTGTTAGCGTTATAATAGTTATATAACTATGATATTATCTTGTTATGAAACTATTTTAAGCTTTAATTTAATCTAAGTTTACTGTCTTAATTTTATAATAATCACAATGAAGACTTTCAGAGCTTAAATGCCACAGACCCTGCGCTCAATATATACCATAAATCATTTTTGATATACCATTCTATTTTTAATATGTGGTCTGTTTTACACCAATTAGATGCATAGAATTATATCATTTAGCTCCTAAGCTTTAAAATCATGAACATTGATTTGTCTTGCTTTTCAATAATATAAAATTATAACCATCTTATACCACATGAAAACCTGTTTAATTTTGATGCACAGGCTTATTTAACTTTGGTAAGAAAAAGAAAACCAAGTATATGATAACAGCAAGCTCAGTCAAGCTATTTTAAAGTAATATCATCCCTCTTAGGTATCCAAAAAAGTTTATCAACTCACTTAGGGTAATTTGTAAATGGACAGTATAAAATAAACAGATTTTCAAAGAAGCAAAAACAATTTTAATTCAATATAAAAACTTATATCTGTGTGAGGAGAGTTTCTGTAACTCCCCTGTTTTGGAGAGGTGATGGAGTATCCAACCTAAGTTACCAAGGAATATAATGCTAGACTTAGAGTTAAAAAGGACAATCTAAGTATGCTTTAATATAGATAACTAAGAGAGATTACATATAATTATAACACCTTCCAGGTAGCTCAATAATGTGATGAATTGATTAAATTCCAGGGTGATTTTTGACCAAATGGTGATTAGGATCTAGGTCTTGTGGTGCTTTGATTAGATGCGTTCAAAACTACAAAGGTAGAATTTGATTAGCACTCATTTTCAAAATTATAAATGGCCTACTTTGTTGGGTACTTCCTTGGGAGGTCCATGGTCAGGACAGATCAAAAACTCATCAGATAAAGAAATTAGTATGCTTTTATTTAATAAAAAAATTTAACAAATAAAAAAGTATTTAGCAATAATTGACTATAAGAGCTATTGGTGGATAAAAAATGGATGCTTTGGTGTGGCACTAGCCAATTTAAGCCAATAAAACAATACTACCATCAATGACAATACAATAACTGAATTTTTTGAATGTAGTTTTTATATTAGAAACAAACTGTTGAAATTTGAACAGGGGAGTCATTTTTCAGATGTACTGGTTAAAAACATTCAAACCAAAGGCTCTGTATCATGACAAAGTCCTCACAAAGCATAGGGGGAAAACCCTTAAGTGTTATTAATAGGCTTTTACTAGACAAAAAATAAGCACACTTTAGTATTAATTACTGACAACAAACTTTGGGCTTTACAAAGGATTTGTAAGGAGACTGTCTGTAACTCATGTTCCTAAAGAGGTGGTTGAGGATGCACAGCCACACCGCCTGGAAACCAGTCGTTAGTATGATGCTAAATAGAGCACCGCTGAGGGTGCTGGAGCCAAAGTAACCCAGGGCAAGGGTGTACAACAAGGTACATATTAATATATAGCCCATAAACAACAGTACTTGGGTGAAACCCAAAGTGGAGTCCATAACCAAGCGAAGATCTGTGCTGGAGTGCTTGGGTGCCTCGATCTGGAGAGGACCAGGGCGGCCTAGTGTTACACCAGATACTGTAGATTTTTTTATTAAAATTAAACGGCTAACGTTGTTAGAGACCACCCCAAGGAGATCCACGCACAGGTCCGCCCAAAGAACTATATTTAATAAATGGCAACTAATGGGAAATTTTTATTGAGGAAGTCAACCAATGAGAAAATTTGGTCTTATAGAAACATAATCAATCATTAAAAGATGAATTGGTGATTGGGGAAATGGTGCTAAGCCTAAAAGACCCAATAGGTGCACCCTACTATTAGCTGAGTATTGTAGCTCAAGTTCGACCAAACTTGTTATTAATTACCAGCAAAGCTGACCCAATTTCGCAATACAAAAATCAAAAAAGTTTTGAAACACGTTAACAGAGCAACCAAATTGAAACGTCATTATTTGTGATATAGCTGGTGCATTTTAACGCCCTTGCTGTAATTTAGGGCTGAGCATCACGCACATCCCCAGGACTAACCTGGGCATATCTCTCCTAAACCAGCGTTATTCCATGGTATGTTTGAGGTTTAAGAGGCCTGCCAACTTATCCTTTTTGGCCCCCTGACGACTAGCTTTACCTGCTAGTTGGTTTCCTCAATCATGTCATTAAGTCATGACATTACCCTCTTATTCTTTTGGGGCTCCACCCACCTCAAGGGCTTATTCCAGGGAAATATTCTTGTGGGCTGGGGCCAATTTTATAGTGACGATGGTTTGCTTATATTGAGGTCCATAAGCCTGGGAAAACGTCCGTGGAAAACTTTAATCAGGTCTTAGGCAAGAGCGCAGTTGCGCACTGGTACCCAACTGTTCTCCACTGCATTAAATCCCTTCCAGGATACAAGGTACCACAGCCTTCTTCTTACTCAGAGTGAGGCTAAATATCCCCTCCACTTCACAATGCGCCCCATCCACGAGATAAGTCTCCGGAGTCTCTGATGGGTGCCATCAAACAACATAAGCTTACTTTCATGAAAGGCTGAAAATCAGTAATGAGGGGGAAATCCAACTGGTATGAGGCGTGGCTCACCTTTTTGACAATGCAGTATGGCCAAATCCACTTTGGTCCCAGTTTTTTTGCATGGTTTCTTAATTAAGATGTTTTTATCATCCAGCTTCACGAAATCTCCTTCCTTGTACGCTGTACCAACTCATCTCTTATCATCAGCGTTTTCCTTGTAAGCTTGCATGGCCGCATCCAAATTGGTGTTCACCCTTTGGTTTACTTTCTTGATTGTATTCACAAAGTCCACCACAGCTTCCACCTTGGATCCACAACTGGGCTCCATGTTGAAGCTGGGGCTGAACCATAGTTAGCGAACAAATGGGAGCAACCAATAGATGCATGTTGGGCACTGCTATATCTAAATTGGGCCATGGGGAGATAGAAAAACCAATCTTAATGGTCTGCGGCAGTGTAACACTGCAAGAACTGCTCCAAGCACTGGTTCATCCATTTAGACTGCCCATCTGATTGGGGGTGATGGGAAGTTGAATGGCAGGGGCGAATCTGGAGAATCTTACACAAATGTTCAAAAAGGCAGAGGTAAACTGGGGCCCATGTTTGCTATAATTTCTTAATGGGCCCATGAAGAGCAAGCATATGAGAGACGAAGAGCCTAGCCATCTCATCTGCAGTTACCATAGTTCTGCGGGGAATAAAGTGGGCGAATTTCATAAAATGATCCACCACTACCATGATGACATCATAGCCATCAGAATCAGGTACTTCCATAATAAAATCCAACAATAAAGAAGTCCATGGCCTTTTAGCCTTTTGAACTGGTACCAACAACCCTGCTAGTAAATGGCGATTTGGCTTCATTTAGTTGCAGACCAGGCACTCCTTACAATATTTGGCCACCTGAGTGGCTAACTTCTCACAATTGTAAAAGCGGTAATTTTCTTAAGAGTCTTCTTTTTCCAGGATGAACAACGATTATTCCGTCAGGAAGGTCCTGGATGAATTACAGGTGAAGTGGTCCACCAAGAATCCATAGATGCCCCTGGAACCACATCATCACATATTTCACATGGTAAACCCTGGTAATGTCCTCCTGATTTAACTCACTTTTGGGAATGACCATAGTATACTCGGCTAACAAAGGCTGTGAAAGGACTACCTTTCAGGACATATCATTTTCCTCCAAATTTTCCAGAGGAGCAAGCGCTGGCCCATGGGCCAAGGAAGAAGGAAGTTAAGCAAAAATCTTTCCCAGTGGAATCACCAAGTGGGTGTTGTGTACCCCACCCCCTATATTGGGAGCTAGTGTAGGGTTTTGTCTCAGAGAATCCGCCAAACCATTCAAATTGCCCTTTTTAAATTCATAAGAAAACACAAACTGTCCCAGGGTCTCATGCCAGCGGGTTTTCCATGGAGTCAAGACATAAGGTGAGCGGTAGTACAACAAGGCAGTGGGGTCTGTACATATGTAGAAGAGTTTGGATGAGCCATGCAAGTGATGATGTCAATAGGTGAGCGCCTCACCACTGCCAATAACTCTTTGTCATAAACGGCGTAGTTTAACTCAGGCAGGGACATCATTTGAGAAAAACACCCCATTGGATGCTCTATTCTATCTTCGCTTAAATGTAATAAGGCACCCGCTATGGTGAAGTTGGATGCATCAGGGGCCACAATGAACTTCTATAAGGGATCTACATGGCAAATGATAGACGTGAGCAACAGGGTGCATTTCACCGCTTAGAAGTCATTCTGAAAAACGGGGAACCACTGGAGCACTTCTGTTCCACTCACTTTATACAAGGGCACCATCACCTCAAAAAGATTTAACAAATTTCTTTAGGAAAATACACGTCCCTAAAAAAGTCCTCAATACCTTGATTGAATTAGAATGGCCACTCAATAATCGCCTTCTCCCTGTCTGGAGTTATCATGTGGCTTGGTCAAACATGACTTTACCAAGGAAGGTGACCTGAGATTTAAAGAATTCACTTTTACCAATTTAATAGTAAGTTCAGCTGACCTCAAACTCTCAATCACCTGCAAAGGTGTATTGCATGGGACTCATGATCAGAGGAAAACATCAGATATCATCCATGTAGTCTACTGCGCATACCCTCAATAGGTCCACAACGCCGCATTTATATGGCGTTGAAAAAAAACTGGGGCGTTTTTAAGCCCAAAGGATATAACTTAAAACTGGAAAATCCCTTTTCTGGTATGTAATGTGGTAGGCCACTTGTGTACTATTGGTAATATGGGTTATATCTGCCAAGCTGGTTTGCACAGGGTATTAGCCACTGAGCAACAGAACTGAAAATATGCAGATCGCCGATCCTCAATAAAAATGATATAGAAGATATGGAGCAATCGCCCTGATTGACACTTTTATTGTTCTATTTAAAATGCAGAACTTATCTGCGGACTAAAAAAACCTCCTCCTCTTATTTTCCTGCTCAACTCTTTTCTCTTTATTCTAGGTTGATTCCAGCCTTCTTCCTAGTAATCTCCTATTTTTCCATCTTAGGAGTTTTCATTCTATATTGAGGGTTTGTTGTAATCTTCTTGATTTGCTGAACTATTGAGGCTACAATCAATTTTCTATACATTGATTTATTTTCTGCTCAATATTGAGGTTCTCCTCGACTCTAATTTATAATCTAACGAATTTATATCCTATTGTCCAGTCATATCAAATTTTTAATATTACCTCCCCCTTTCGCTGGATGAAAAGCTCCTGTTGCTTGTATACTCAGAGGAACTCATGTGAACTTGGTTGGTAATCTGACCACCTGCAGGTTCCTTAATGTTGTAGGCATCAATACCAATCTTCTTGATCATTTAAAATAGCTTGGTCCACATGTTAGCGAGCTTGTTAGACCATCAAAATCCATGTTGGTCATTGAACAAGACATGTTCTCCTACAGTGAACTGCAGGAGTCCACTACATCTAATCTGGTCAGCTGACTGATCACAAATCTTCTTAGCCAAGCTGATAGGATATTCTTCTGTTTGTAGTTTGATCAGTGTCTCCATTAGGTTGGTCAGACAACACTGTGGTTCTACGCTGCCAATATCCTCCACATATGAGTTAAACAGGACAGGTAAAGCCGGATGTCTACCATAAAGCAGCTTGAAAGGACTCTTACTGGTAGAGGAGTGGTAGCTGATATTATACGCAAAGACAGCTGTGGGTAGATGGGTACTCCATTTTGAGGGTCAATCTTTCACAAGCTTATGGAGTTTGTTTACTAATATTCCATTGACCCATTCCACCATTCCATTAAATTCTAGATGGTAGGGTGTAGTCAGGACCCCACAGATTGCCATAGATTTGTTCAACTTGGGCAGGATATGTGTGAGATCCACTTATAGATGCCACAAATATTTTTAAAGTGAGAGAATTACTTTTTAAAAGAAAAAGTAAGAAATATTGCTTTGTTAAAGTTTTTTTATGTTTTTTATTGTTTAAGTGGGGCAGCCCAAAAAAGGTCCTTTTTTCAATACTAGTATTTCCTATTTAAACTAGTTCAAATCCTAGGACCATGGGAATTCAGGGCTACAGTATTATAAAGCTGAGTCATCCAAATTAGGAAGTATAGGCTTTCAGCCTATCAGATCAAAGATAAATATTTTGAGGCAAAACTGACCCATGTGGTAACAATTTGATGAATTGTATCCAATCACCAGTGAGTAAAATCTTCTCACCTCAGAGGTGGTCAGACTCATGTGGTAATGATTTGTTAATTTGCACCCAATCATCGTCAAGTAATATATTCTCACCTTGGAGGTGATCAGACCCATGTGGTAATGAACACCTTGAATTTGGCCGAGAAGTTGGGGCAATCCTAATATCAGTTCTTACCTTATTAAGCCGATTTTGGTTATAAATCATATTTTCCCAATAGATAGGGTTCCACCAAGAATATGCCAGGGTCTTTTCGCCGTTGGTACTCATATCTTTGATAACCACAATATTATTCAAAGATTGGACAGGTGATGGGCCAATCATGGTAGCAGATTCAGGGGCATTCTTACCTCCAACATTCTTTTTTAGAAGTTGAGAAGGAGAATGTCCGACATTGCCCCCTCAAGAATGTTGGGAGTAGTGTAGGGTCATAGGAAGTGGCCATGTACACAGTTTATGATAATTCCTGTAGCCAAAGACTTTATAGAATACTCATTTCCTCTCTTATACATGATGGTAAATGGCCCCTCCCAGATTAATCCAAGTTTGCCACTATGTGGAGTTATGCAATTGTGATAATATAAAACCCTATCTGACACTTGGAAAGAAGGTAGAGGAGCTCAGAGCTCATTGAAAGCTTGGCTTTCTTTAGTAACCATTTTAGCTAGGCTGGTCATAGCCTCCAATTGAAGCTGAATGATGCGGTTAGCTAACCTTATCATGGCTTTCTCAGGCTCCTCTCCCCTAGAGAAAACATCCTTAGCTACAAGAGCAGGTATGCCCGGTTCCCTGCCATACAAAACTCGGAAAGGGGACATTTTCAAATCTGATGATAGCTAATTTGATAAGCCATAAGGGTGCTAGGGAGATAATGATCCCAATGAAGGGGATCAGACGAAGCCATTTTAATAAGATAGAAACCAAAGTACCATTTGCTCGCTCCACTGTACCATTGGTTGATGGGTTATTTGGAGCTGAGAACAGTTGCTGGGCTCCCATGGAATTAGCCAATATTTTAACTACTCTGGAGGTAAAATTTTTCCCGTTGTCACAGAGTAGAACTTGAGGGCACCCATGTTGATTGAAAATATTTTGATGAAGAAAGGTGGCAGTGGCCTTAGCAGTCTGGGCCAGCAGCACCACAGCTTCAACCCACTTCGTGAAGTGGTCAATGCCTACCAAAATATATCTGTTTTCACCTGTGGTTTGAGGAAGCGGCCCTACTACATCTAAGCTTAAAGTATGGAATGGCTGTTGCAGGGTAGAAAGCTGATATTAATATCTAGTTTTGAGCTAAGACTGCTTCTTACATGTAAGGCAAGCATCCAAGACTTCGATGATGGCTTCCATGATTCCCTCCCAAAAATATCGATCCTTAATCCATTAATAGGTTTTCTTTACTCCTCCATGGCCTAAAGTTAAATGAGCTTCCAAGATAACAGGTACACGTTCTGAGGGTCGTAGGTAAGGCAACCACTTCGCCCCCACTTGTTTATACAACTTCCCGCTTTCTACTTTAGTGTTATGGGAGTGACAGGCCAACATCCTCTGTACAGGCTCATCCTCATTTTCCCAGTCGTTTGTGGTCATTATAAGATCATACAGCTGCTCCGCTTCACTGTTATCTAAGTGGAGAATGGGCAGTCGAGTTAACCCATCAACATTCATATGGCGGGTTCCAGCGCGGTGTTCTATCTTCATATTGTAATGCTGGAGCTTTAGATCCCAGAGAGCTAACTGCCCCGTAGGGTCCTTCATGTTTTGCAACCATTTTAAAGATGCGTGGTCTGTAATCACATTGAAAGAGGTCCCATACAAGAAAGGGTGGTAATGCTTCACTGCTAGTAGAACGGCAAGACACTCCTTCTTGGTAACATTATAGTTGCGTTCTGCCTTTGATAGCATCTTACTAAAATATGAGATGGGATGATCTACCCCTTTTTCATCTAATTGGGCTAGGATGGCCCCGACGGCGTAGTCTGAAGCATATGTAAACAAGATAAACGGTTTTCCATAATTGGGATGCCTTAGGATAGGCTGTTTTTGTGGCAGCAACTTCATTGTTTCATAGGCAGCCTTCTGTTCAGTGCCCCATTGAAAAGGGATATTCTTTTTTAGTAAGCAAACAAGGGGCTCACTGAGTTGGGCAAACTTAGGAATGAACTGATGGTAATACCCCATCATCCCTAAAAATATTTTGGGGGGTGGCATTCTGGCAATCGCTTCAACCTTATCTTGTATGGGTTGGATACCCTCTCAAGAAATGGTATGTCCGAGGAAGTTTAATTTCTTTTGGAAAAAAGTACACTTTGAAGGCTTTAATTTGATAGTTGAGCGTCATAAGCGTTGGAATACCTCCTTCAAATGATCAAGGTGTTTGTTAAAGGACTTCAAGAATATGGTAATGTCATCAAGGTAGATGATAACGCAGGTTAACTTGAGATCCTGCAAAATGTGATCCATCACATGCTGGAAAGAGGCAGGTGCGTTGCACAACCCTTGAGGTAATCGCGTGGGTTGGAAAAGACCTTCACTGCATATCAACGCGCATTTCTCTTGATCTTGAGGAGATAGATCCATTTGCCAATAACCACTGGCCAAGTCCATGGCAGAGAAAAAGTTTGAGCCTGAAAGCTGGGCCAGGGCATCGTCAATGCGTGGGATAGGATAGCTATCCTTTTTCATAAGATTGTTTAACCTGCGATAGTCCATAACTATCCAATGACCTCCATTTTTCTTCTTAATTAGCAAAAGGGGGGAGGACCAAGGGCTTTGCGAAGGAACTAATAACCCCGCGTCTAATAACTGCATGAGTTCCGTCCTCATTTGTTGTTCCTCCACCTTTGACTTGCAATAAGGTTTTGACCTAATGGGATGGGCATCACCCACATCAATGGAATGGCACCAGCCCTTCATGTGGCCATAATCATTGTCTGACTTCAAGAATATATCACTATACTCATCCAGAAGAGTATGCACTTTCTCCAACTCATCTGAGGTCAGCTCATCCAAAATATGGACGTTTGGCAAGGTACATACCAGGTTATCTGCGGGCAGGCCTAAATCTGCCATCAAGCCAATAGAGTGGATTTGTTCAACTTCCTCCACAGGGAGTAAAAACCCTCAGCCCACCTCCTGATGCTTTCTTACAAATATATCCTTATCAGTGAGATTCCCCAACAATAGAGTAATAGGCCTCAGATAGGCTGGGTCTAAAACACCAGGCAATACCCGAGGCTCAACAGGGCTAATTCTGTCAATGCTTAAGAGGTGTAATAAACAGTGGCGAGGATTTTAAGAGTGATTTTCGTGTCTACCACCCGTTGTTCACCAGGCTTAATCACCACTTCATCAGCCGCATAAAACGGAATACCTTCAGTAGCATCCACAGAATCAGGCAATTTTTTTGTATTTCGCCCAGAGGTGGTATAATGTATAGGTAAAGCAGAAAGCGGGTACTCAACCATGCAAGAGTATTCCTTCTTGCTGGGTTCTTTATTGGCTAGAACTAAGGGGACTTCATAATTGAGCAATGACAAGAACCCCTGCTTCATATTGATAATACCTTCATATTCAATCATAAACTGAGTACCTATAAGCATATCATAAGCATTATTATCCAAAGCCACTGCGGGGGCTGATAGAATAAGCTTCCCAATATGAATGGGAAGGGACGAGTAAGCACCAAGTGCGCGGGTGTTGTTGGGACCAGCGGTTCCAAAGTCTTGGTTATATTCTAAGTCAGGTGCAAGTTTGATCTTTTTCATCAACTTGGAAGAGATTACGTTCACCGGGGAGCCTGTATCTAGGATAGCCATCACCCAAACTTTTTGGATAACCACTTCGACCTTCATAAGTATCCCCCCAAAAGTGGGCGATAGCGCTAAGACCTCCTTAAGATGAAAAGTGGAGGTTAATTTGCACGCGGTCTCAGGGTAATTTTCCAGGATGGACTGCATGGTATGGCCATGCTGGAGAGGGCGAATAAGGTTAGACAACACCTCATCCACGTCACTGGTAGTATCAATAATGGCCGGTTCCCCTACAACTTGACAAAGATATGTCTCTTCAGGTATGATGGACTCATCTACTCCTCCAGCATTTAAGCGATTGGGGACTTCCACTTCAGCAGGTACTCCTACAACGAAATAGCCAACCTCATCTGTTCCCCCCTCAGAATCATCCCCAGGGGTATTAGTAACGCGAGGTAATGGCATAAGTTGTTTAAATGAGTCAGGCACATGAGATTTGTCAGCAATAGGTGTGCCTTTCCCTACGCTGACATTACTTTTCCCTGCTCCTGTTCCTCGGCGTCAGCTTTCTTTTTCCAGCACACAGCCTCCTTGTGTCCAAACTTGTAGCAGTATTCGCACTGAGGGCGTTCAGGACGTTTTGCTTTGGGGTTTTGCTCTTCAGGGCCCATTATCTGAAGGGGCTCCTTCTTGTCTTCAATAGCTAGGGCCCAAGGCTTAGGCTTTGAATCCTCAATGGTTAAAACGCAAGGACGAGATACTGCTCCGTGTGAAACTTTGGGCTTATGGAAATCAGCGACATCTATTAACGCCTCCTTGATGTCTTGAATGGTATGGAAATAGCGTTTAACTGAGGTGATGTGCATCGCTAGCGGAGGGTAAGAAGCCACTCCAGTCAAAACGGCGGCTACAGCATCATCCAAAGTCAACATCTTTGAAGTTAACAATGTCTGGGCTTCCATATAAAATCGTTCCACAAAAGCAACCACTGACTCCCCTTTTTGGATACTCATATGCATAAAGGCTTGCTTTTTCATACTTAAAGCCTGTTTTGAACTGAAAGTGTTTATGAGGGCCTCTTTAACCTCGGACCAGGTGCTAAGAGCATCCATATGTGGGACCATCACCTCCTGTGCCATGCGGCCCAAACAGGAAAGTATATGTTTGGCCTTCTGACAATCCGTTGCCCCTTCCATAGCCGCTTCATAGACATATAAAAATGAAGCAATGCTGCCCTCACCGGGGATAAACTTGTCTTTGAACGTCAGTTTGAATGAACTAAAATCACCCCCGGTAAGGGTATGAATAGCTGGAGCTTCTGTTTCTGAGGTTTCAGAGTGGTAGTTTAACTGATCAAAGGTCCGCGAAAGGCGATCGAACTGGTCATGCATGGCTTTGAGCCAAGTTTCCATTTTGGAGAGGGCTTCTAGGGGCCCAGATTCACATAGTCTCAGTCAAGCTTCGATCCCTAATTTATGAGTTTCAAGATCTTCCACTCGGCTCTCCATTGCATTGACTTGAAAATGAAGTTGTGACACCAGCAAGCTTAGGTTTAATTGAGCAGTTTTCACGGCTTCCACGCGGTTCTTCAGCTCTTCTTTCATTTGTTTACACCCTTCATTGTCATGAGAGTGGGAGCTGGGGCCTTGTACTCCCTCCTTAATCTGTTCATACTTCTTCTCAACCTGCATTAATCAACTAAATACTTCCTTCAACAGCACAGGGCTATCCAGCGAAGCTTTTACCACTTTTTCTTTGGTTTCACATTCAGTCAGGCGACGTTCCAAATATTTAGTATTTTCAAACGAAGCTTTGAGAGCTAGCTCCTTTTCTAGCTGAACAATCTTGGCTGCAAGGGTGGAGGTGGCGCTGGTTGGTTCAAGTAACAGATGGCGTTCAAGCTCATCAACACGCAAAAAGGCCTGAATTAAATGTCGCTCCACCACAGCCACACGCTGTTCATATTCCTCTTGAGGGTTTGGAGTCAGGGGCTAAAAGGTCCCAGTGCATTTGCTCATTATGTTTTTCGAGTTCATTAGCAAACTCCTCCAACAACAAGTGGGTGTTAGCGGTGGAAGTGTTCAGCTCATCCTGGAATATCTTAATGGCCTCCTCAACATACTTTAAAATCCCAGTGTCCATAGTAGTAAGTCAGTCATGCAGCTGTATGATGAAGTTACGATTAGCTTCCACACCAGACCTGACTGCTCCAAGATATTTGGAGGTCAATTGGTACAGCTTATCATAAGCTAAATTCAGAGCTGCAAGAGTATCTAGGTGTCGATGTAACTCTTTGTGATGTCCAGCTAAGAGATGCATCATGTGTACCAAGGCTGGGTGAGCAAACTTGCGTATGTAGGTGGTCAAATTTGTAAGCTGGGCATAGGTCTTCGGGAGGACACTAATCTCATAGAGAAACAAGTGGCGTTCCTCTACTAACGATGCTTATTTGCGAGATGCAATATCACCAGGGTTAAGGATACCATGAGTAAGGTCTCTAACGGCTTCAGTAGCTGGCAAGGTGATGCAATGATACTCAGGTATTAATATGCGCTCAAATTGTTCTTCTCCAAACATCAAAGTGGTAGGGCTGTCCATTTAATCATCATCTTCAGTCCTCTCCCCATTTCGCACCCAATGGGTGACACTCTCCATTGCTTTAATACTTTATTGAAGTATTCAGGGTGATCCCCTGTAGTGAGCACCAGTTAGTGTGATCCACCGATGGATGCCACAAATATTTTTTTAAAGTGAGATACTTGCTTTTTAAATAAAGTAATAAATATTGCTTTGTTAAAGTATTTTATGTTTTTTATTGTTTAAGTGGGGCAAGCCAAAAAAGGTCCTTTTTTCAATACTAGTATTTCCTCTTAAACTAGTTCAAATCCTGGGACCATGGGAATTCAGGGCTACAGTATTATAAAGCTGAGTCATCCAAATTAGGAAATATAGGCTTTCAGCCTATCAGATCAAAAATAAATATTTTGAGGCAAAACTGACCCATGTGGTAACAATTTGATGAATTGTATCCAATCACCAGTGAGCAAAATCTTCTCACCTCAGAGGTGGTCAGACTCATGTGGTAATGATTTGTTAATTTGCACCCAATCATCTTCAAGTAAAATCTTCTCACCTTGGAGGTGATCAGACCCATGTGGTAATGAACACCTTGAAATTGGCGAGAAGTTGGAGCAATCCTATTATCAGTTCTTACCTTATTAAGCCAATTTTGGTTATAAATCATATTTTCCTAATAGATAGGGTTCCACTGGAATCCGCCAAGGTCTTTTTGCCGTTTTTACTCATATCTTTGATAACCACAATATTATTCAAAGATTGGACAGGTGATGGGCCAATCATGGTAGCAGATTCAGGGGAATTCTTACCTCCAACATTCTTTCTCAGAAGTCAATAGGGAGAATGTCTGACAATATGCAAAGTGAAAAAGATCCTTTGTCTGTCATTATGAGCTGCGGACAGCCATGTCACTTTATGACACATTCCATAATGAACTTGGTGGTGGTTACTTCCCACAAATCATCAATCACCCTGGATTCCACCCATCTCGTCAAATGGTCAATTGCTATGATTATATACTTAAATCAGTTTGCACACGTTGGCAAAGGCCTAACCACATCAAGAGAAATGGTATGCCATGCAAACATGGGCTTAAACAGCTGGTATGTGGCTTTCTTTTGAAAATTTTCACCACTTAACACTAACGACAACAGCTAACAGTCTCCAGCACGTCATAATGCATGATCTATCAGTAGTGGGTTCACAAAAACTCCAGCATTTTATGCAACTCACCATACCTTACCACCCCATGTTCTTTCATAATAATTGCTGTTCTAGTAGAAGGTTTAGGAAAACTAAGCATCAATTCCCCACTCTGATTATAGTTCCCCATCGCATAGGAAGGTATCCTGTCTAAGCTCATCTAGCACTTTGATCACTTGTGGTTGCTCATCATGATTTTTCCCACCACCAACTTCTCATACACGTTGTTGGCCAAATCTGCCATAATGGCGACCGTCGGTAGCCAATAAGACGGTCTGTATTTGATGTTTCGCTCCTGAAAATTTACAGTCATAAATAATATGCCTGGAGCTTCAATGCCCAACGCGTGAGCTGTCCTTCCAGTTCATGGAGATCTTGCAGCCAATGCAAAGATGCATGATTCATAGCCATTTGGAATTTCATCTTTGGGAAGTATACCCAAAACTGTTTATATACATATTTCACCGCTAAGCACTTCCACTAAGTCACAGTTTAATTCCATTCATGCCAGTTTAAGATTCAGCTACAAATGCGACAAGGTTTTTTACGCCATCATCATCCTTCCGAGATATTTTTTCCCAGATGGTGGAAACTGATGCATCTATCTGTACTATGAATTGTTTATTGAAGTGGCATTGCAAAATGGACGCACTCGCACAATGCAGTTTGTTAGCCATCAAAAGCGTTTTGGTGTTGTTCCATCCAGTCAAAAGTGGCATTTTTATTCAACAACTCAAAGAGCAGTGACCCAATACAACTGAAGTCAGGAATGAACTGCCAGTAGTAACCAACTTTTGAAGTTTTTAATTACACTTCAAAAATGACGTATTCTCTCAAAGTTACTTAGGTGGATTCTCCAAAAATTATATATAATAGTAAAAATTAAGGTTGCAAATTTACCTAAACTTTTATAAATGAAATAATTAAATATATATAGTTTTTAAGTAGTTTGGGTTTATCCAATCTTTTCAATCACTGAGCAATTGAATCTTCTATCACCTTGATCAGGATTAGCCTGATCGTTCTTATTTATGTTGATGCAATTATAATATTGAGTTCCCCTTCTGATAATACTAGTGGAATATCTGAGGCAAAAGTCTCAGGAACAAAAGAGTTCAGCGAAGTCCTGACACTTCCACCCTTAAGATTTGATCGCAAAGGAGGGTGAATTTTAAAAATCTAGGGTGGATATGGTTTACAACTATACCTGTGTCAACACGGACAAACAATATTCTAATCTCAGTCAGAATATAGCTCAATAGGTACCAGACCAGTTAAATCCTAATTTCTCAGTTTGCCAACTAGGTCAGGAGTGATAATACAAAACATAATCTCTTTTTCAGCACTAGTGGTGCCCAACCCAAAAGGGGGAGCCGCCACGCATCTTTATTTGCAAATGAGCAAACAAAGGGATTATTAGAGATGAAAACTTTTCCTAATATGGCACCTCAGATAACATCCTAGGAAGCCATAGCAGAAGGTGAGGAATCTTTGGGAAATTTTTGCCTAGTGCCGCTTTAGCTGGCGGACATGGCAGACAGCATCGGATTGGGAGCATCAGCAACATGGGGCACAAGGATGTATAGTTGTGGGTTTTCTTCATTTATGAGGCCAGCGGTGTCCATCGCCTCAGCGTATTGAGAAAGTTGATGCTCAGTGAAAGTGATTAAAGCAGGAACACAAGTGAAAGATATGTTTTGCCAGTGGGTTTAGGATAAGCGGTGCTAAAAAGAGAAGATGTTGCCATGTCAATGCAAGTGTGGCTCGCACCAAAAGCAAGCTCCTCAATTTCATATTTAGCATCTTCCTCAAAATCATGAGGGAAAATTGGGATAGGGATGCCCTCAACAAGGGGCTCAATCGCCACATGAAGTTGCTGGCAAAGTAGGGTGTTGGCAGAGGAAGTTGCAGCCTCAACTGCCATTTTGTTAATATTCTTATAAATGGGAAACCCATTTTAAGGGAGAAAATGGCGGGACACAAGACAGAAGGATCACCAAAAATTTCTCCAATGTGAAATCCAGTTTGAAATGGTATGGCTGTTTGTCCTCATCAATTCATTTGAGAGCCTCAAATGGATTGGATTCAGCCAACACTGGGAAAGCCACCAGAATTGGGGCAGTGGCAGGAGCTGATTGGCCATGTGCTGTCAACCATGGTAGCTCAGCTGAAACTGGTTCAAGCCATTGACTCAGGATTTTGTAATCCAGTCAAAGTTTATTTCAATTTTAAAATTTTGGTTCTGATTGGCTGCCGCTTTTGGAGCAGCGCCAAATTGCCCTGAGGGTGGGAGTGGGAGGATTGAGCCCCATTCAAAAAAAATTGGGGCAAAAAAGTTGCGGGCCTGATGCCTGAGGAATGAGTGGTGGAAGTGGCGGAAGCAGAAATGTGGAACACTTGCACTTTGAGTGGTCAAGTTTGAAGCACAAGGGTAAATGGCGTGGCCGTTTTTGATGCATGCCCAGAATGAGTGATAAGGGCGGATATGATCACAGTGTGGGGGGAATTTTGAGATGGGTATTGCGATAAAATACATAACATAATCTCTAATTTGAAATTCAGGTAAGGCAGGTCTATGTTGGTTACTTCTTTGGGTCTCCTTTTTGGTAGTTACTTCAATGGATTTCATGGCTTGAGCTTGGAGACAAATAATCTCTTTGTCCAGATTACTCATAACTAAATCAGAATTTTTGGTATAATTTCTTTGAGTATTTCCTGAACACTTGAAGGAACTGAGGGATCTCGCCCATAAATACATTTGAAGGGCGACATCTTTATAATTTGATACTAACTTATTTGATAAGCAAGCAAAGCACTAGGTAAATATAAATTCCACCGAGTTGAGTCTGTTGAGGCCATCTTTCTTAAATTAGAGACTAAAATTTCATTGACTCGCTCAATGGCCCCATTCGTTGATGTATTGTAAGTAATGACAAACTGATGATCAGCATTGAATAATTTGAATAGTTTTCTGTGGGAGTTGCAAGGTAAATTTTAGTCTTATTGTCCAACATAAGGACCTTGGGACACCCATGCTGAGTGATGATGTGCTGATAAAAGAATAATGCAGTTACTTAGCTGAGGGGGTGGCAATGGATATAACCTCAACCCATTTAGTTAAATGGTCAACAGCCATGATAATGTATTGGTGTCCATGCAGCCCCCAAGGAAAAGGTCCTACAACATCAATGCTTACCACCTCAAAAGCCTTTGTCAGTTGGATCACTTGATGCTGATAAATAGGGTTGGTTACACCATGACTTTTACAGATGAGACATGAGTTAAGGTGCTCTTGAATGATTTCAGTCATATAATTCCAATAGTATCGGGTTTTAACCACTCATGGGTTTTCTTTAAACCACTATGATCTACTTGCCCATGTCCTTCCATGATAGCATGGTACCTTGAATTTTATGTAGAAAGGGTAACCACTTGGATTTGATCTTCTTAGACAAATCTCCTTCCTGGATCATGGTATCATTAGTAATAGTTTTTAGGGAGGATAATATGTTTCACATTTCTGGATCCCACAACTCAGGCCGTCCAATGAGGTTATATAGTCGTTCCTCTTTTCCCAAATCCAGGGTCATTATAGGCTCAGGACAAACCATCAGCATTTTGATGTTGTGTACCTGAGCGATGAAAAATTGAAAAATCATTATTTTGTAGCCTTAGGGCCCAACTGGCTAGTCTCCCATCAGGATTCTTCATATTTGTAACCATCTTAAAGAAGAATTGTCAGTAATAAC
>JAKSZP010002150.1:0-27520 GCA_022478985.1 Massospora cicadina | reverse complement strand
CCATTCATCAACCAGGATGACTCCATTTCAAGTATTATACGGTAGACACCCAGCCCTACCAACGCTGCTATATTTGGCCCTAGAGGATCCTGGCAAAAACACTTACCCTCAGTACGTTGAGAAGCTTGTGGATGCCTTAATCAAACTACAAGCTCAAGTCTTTGACAACAGTTTTGCCAAGAAAAAGGCCCAACATCAAAAGGATTTAGAGAATCGCTATACACTGTCCAAATTCAAAGTTAATGACAAAGCTCTATTTTGCAACACCCACAGATTGGTCTAAATGCAAAAGTTAGATTGCATCTGGGTCAGGCCATTCGAAGTTATTGAGAAAACATCTAAGTTCATATACACAATCAAGGATATTAGGTTCAGCCATATATACAACCAAGTCCATGCAAAATTCCTAAGAAGGTTTAATAAGAGGGCCAATTAAGAAAAGAAAAAGTTGATAAAAAAAAGACATAAAAATACAAAACCAAAACCAAAACAAAAAATACTTATATAATATTTTTATTCTAATTAATATTTTAGTTCACACTTGAGGTTAGGGAGGGGATCCAACTTCAGACTTGATGGGCATTTGGGCCATCATACTTCAGATTCATTGGCCGGTCCAGCTGAAGTTACCAAAAATAAAAACCAACTCCATTCTCATTGGGCGTTTAGTCCCCTAATAATAGACCAACATAGGATAATTGGGAATCTTAGGGCTTATGTTTGAGTCAAGAGGGGGGAAATGTCAGATTCTGGTGGTTAACTTGAAGATAACCTTTGAGAACCATCAGATTGAGCTGATTACCCGTTCAACGCTTGAGCTAACACCTATATTATCACCTCAAAGCCTATTGCAATCATACAATTTGGGCTGAATATCTCAATGATAATCTGATCAAGTATTTAAGCAGAGTTCTTGGCCCAAATATGCTCACATATTATGGCTGATTTCTGATGCATCAAATCTTGACAAGTGGTCCCAATTATTGGAAACACAATCAACTCAAATATATACAAAACAATTTGGGGATGACCCAAAGTTAACGTCTGAAAATCCTGTGGACTTCAGATGAATGAAAAACGTAATCAATTTCCTGCCTTAGGGCAAAATTGTATGTTGATTTACATAATTGGCATGATAACACTTGCCTGGACTGCCTGAAAGAAGTTACCTAGTGTTATCAAGGAAGAGGCCTGCTGACGTCCCAATTAGGGGTGTGTCATTTACTTCAATTGAGACTAATATTTTACAGAAGGTGTGTTTTGTCAGCAGTATGACAAAATTTGAAATCCAGAAGATCTTAGGACAATTTTGCATGTTTCTATCGCAATTTTTGTACCTGAAATCCTCCCGATTTTGTGAGTATTTTTCTACCAATGAACCTAAGAAAAGGTTTTAGACATAGGATGAACTGAGGTGGTAAAGTAGCTGTTGAAATTTTGTGCTGGGATGTGGCCAGGAGATGTCCTAGAGGTATAAATACTGGCGCCTGGCCTAATGAACATGATCTAATAAATAGTTTGCAATAAAAGTTTTATTTATTTTATCCTTTTCCTGGTTTATTCAAATCCTAACCTTGGAGAAGTGTAAACAAACTGGATGGACCAAAACCCCAGTTTATATTTAATCCTGCTAGGAAGAAGTTCCTAAATATGAAGGAAAAATTACGCCTAAAATTGGCCAGAAGAGTCAAGGCAAATTTAATTGGCCTATTAAGTTGTTAAAAGGTCTGAATACCATAAACTATAGGCACTATCAAGGATCAACCATCGGAACTTTAGTCCAAATAGATGTGCAGGATAACAATTTCCAAGCAAGCAATCCTCAGATTTTGATAGCATCTCTGACACTGAGGATATTTTGAAGGTCCTCAATTATAAGCCCCCCTCAGAAGTTAACCACCAAATTCAAAAACCTTGCAAAGAAAGTTCAGCAGCTGACCTTATTGTTACAGGGGCAGCAGCCCTACAACAAACTTCACTGTTTTCATTTGTAGACAAACAGGGCATCACTTCTGCCAATGTTGCGCCCCTTGTGCTTAGTGCCAAATAGTTCACCCAGATGGACGTTGCCCTAATTGAGGAGAGCAACAAGACTGGGCCACGCCACCTACCTTGAGACCTGCCAATTTTCCCCCTAAAGTTCACCCATCCAATTTCCTCACCCCAGAATTCCCACGCAACCCACAATTGAGGATATACCAGCCTGAAAACCCCTCTGAAAAATCTAATATGTGGTAGAGATCCTTGGACAAAGTTGATCAGTTAACCTTACTTCTGGAGGAATATGCTGCTGAAAAGTGAAGAGACTAAGAGACTACAAACTAGAGTGTTACCCAATTTCTCAAAAAATGAAACTTGAAGCTTGGAGAATTCTAAATTCCCATAAATAACCTTAGCCCAAAGATGCTGCTCCCAAATTTTTGACAAAGATAAAAATTAATAATTTTACTGAATTCTGGATCATCAATGATGACTAAACCTCATGGAATCCTAATGAAAAATATGATAAAAATCCCCGATTTTAATCAACTACCCAGGAATTACCTTTGTGGGAATCCAGCCAATTTGTGCTTGCTGGTGCTTGACGCCTGCTGGATTCTACAAAGATTTTATAAAAATTTAAATAAATAAATAAAAGCGCTAATAAGATGGGTTTTTATAATTTTTATTAGGCTTGTGATAAAGGGGAAAATGATACTCCTTGACCTCTGACTATCTAATATTTAAAGTAATTTTGAAAGCTGAGGGGGAATTTGGGAACATGTTAAGAATAGCCTGCACAAGTCTAAATTAGGAAATATGTAGGAATAGCATATCATGGCTCAGGAACTCGCATCAGGGCAGCGGAGTGAAGGAAGAGGAATTCTGATTGGCCCAAACATACTCATACTATAACATCTTTATAAACTTGAGCCAATCACCACCCAAGAAAATTCTTGAACCTTGGGGGACCCCCGCCAAGCCTATAAAAGGTGGGGGTCCCCATGCAGGTGTGTTGAAGGACTTTGTGGAGGTCAGGGGAGTGCCTTACGTTGATTTCCCTGAGGTCCATGGTGTGGTCAGAGAAATCTGACCTGCTGATTTAATTAATGTCCATACTGGTTTTGAACTGGTGATTCCCCATTAATGGGGTCCCACCAATAATTGGCCAGGGACTTTTGGCTGATCTCCTCAACATTTTTATTATTAATTTTATTAAATGAGCTCTTAATGACATTGGAATATCACAAATAGTTGACATTTCCCTTTTTTGGCAGAACTCGACCTACAGCATTATTGTCTTTAGTCTGAAAAGGCAAATGTCCAACATCACCCCCCTCAAGAATGCTGGGGGGCGAGTATGGTTGAAGGAAATGGCCATGTACACAATTAACAGAAATACCAGTAGCTTGGTTTTTGATAGAATACTCATTTCCTCGCTTGTAGATGATGGTAAAAGGACCTTCCCAGATTGATCCAAGTTTACTGCTTCTAGGGGTGATGCGGTTATGGTAGTACAGCACCATGTTAGAAACTTGGAAAGTAGGTAAGGGGGTTTGGGTCTCATTAGCAGCCTGCCCTTCTCTTGTTACTGTTGAAGCTAAATTGGTCATAGCTTCAGATTGGAGTTGAATTATATGCTGAGCCAATCTTCTCATAACTTTTATCTGGTTCCTCAACTATAGAAGAGAATACATCCTTAGCTAAGAGGGCAGGTATGCCTGGTTCCCGCCCATATAAGACTCAGAATGGTGACATTTTCAAAATCCAGTGATAGCTAATCTGGTATGCCATTAGAGAATTATGCAAATACTGATCCCAGTGAAGAGTATCAGATGAGGCCAGCTTTCGCATAATAGAAACCAAGGTTACATTTGCTAGTTCCACTGTTCCATTAGTGGAGGGGTTATGTGGAACAGAGAAGAGTTGTTGTGCTCCCATAGAAGTTGCCAGTAGTTTGACTATTCTGGAAGTGAAGTTCTTGCCATTATCACAGAGTAGTACTTGGGGGAAACCGTGGCGGGTAAAGATGTGTTGATAAAAAGGTGGCGGTGGCCTTAGCTGTTTGAGCAGGAAGAGCCATGGCTTCAACCCACTTAGTGAGATGGTCAATAGCTACTAGGATAAATCTGTTCCCACTAGTAGACTGAGGAAAGGGACCTATTAAATCTAAGCTGATGGTGTGGAAGGGTTTTTGCGGGGTAGTTGGCTGGTATTGGTATCTAGACTTGAAGCCAGACTGCTTCTTACAAGTAAGGCAGGCTTCCAAAACATCAACAATAGCTTCCATTATTCCATCCCAATAGAATCGATCTTTAATCCATTCATAGGTTTTTCTTGTCCTTTATGACCTAGGGTAGAATGTGCTTCTAGGATAGTAGGTACACGTTCTAAAGGTCGAAGGTAAGGTAGCCATTTTGTCCCCACCTGCTTATACAACTTCCCATCTTCAACTATAGTGTTATGGGAGTGCCAGGCTAACATCTTCTGAACGGGCTCATCTTCATCCTCCCATTCATTAGGGGTCATTAAGAGGTCATGTAACCTCTCCGCTTCACTATTATCCAAGTGAAGGACTGGTAGTCGAGTCAACCCATCAACTTTCAAGTGATGGGTTTCAGAACGGTGTTCAATCTTCATGTCATAAGGCTGGAGCTTTAGAGCCCAGCGAGCTAGCCGACCAATAGGATCCTTCATGTTCTATAACCACTTTAGAGATGCATGGTCTGTAACTACAGTGAAGGTAGTTTATACAGGAAAGAGCGGTAGTGCTTCACATCTAGAAAACCAGAAAGGCGTTTCTTCTCCATAATACTGTAGTTGCGTTCCGCCTTTGACAGCATCTTGCTAAAGTAGGAGACAGGATGATCTACTCCGTTTTCATCCAACTGGGCTAAGATGGCCCCAACGGCATAGTATGAAGCATCAGTGAATAAGATGAATGGTTTATTATAATCAGGATGCCGTAGGATAGAACGTTGTTGCAGAAGTTGCTTCAGCGTCTCAAAAGCAGCCTTCTGTTTTGCACCCCATTGGAAATTAGTGTTCTTGGTTAATAAGCGGACAAGAGGTTCACTGAGCTGAGCAAACTTAGGGATAAACTGATGATAGAATCCCATTATCCCTAGAAATACCTGAATGTCTTGTAGATTCTTAAAGGGAGGCATCTTTGAAATTGCTTCAGCCTTATCTACCATGGGTTGGATTCCTTTTTGTGAAATAGAGTGTCCAAAGAAATCCAATTTCTTTTGGAAGAATGTACATTTTGAAGGCTTCAGCTTGATATTTGACTTAAGTAATCTCTCAAACACCTCCTTCAGATGATCAAGGTGTTCATGGAAGGTTTTTGAGAATACTGTGATATTATCAAGGTATACGATGACACAAGTTAACTTTAGGTCCCATAAAATGTGATCCATTGCCCGCTGAAAAGAGGCAGGCGCATTACACAACCCTTGAGGTACTCGCGTGGGTTGGAAGAGACCTTCACTTAAGATAAGAGCGCATTTCTCCTGATCTTAAGAGAAAGGTCCATTTGCCAATAGCCGCTAGCTAAGCCCATGGCAGAGAAGAAATTAAAGCCTGAGAGTCGGGCCAAGGTGTTGTCAATGCAAGGAAGAGGATAGCTACCTTTTTTGTGAGGCTATTTAATCTGCGGTAATCCATGACTAACCAATGTCCTCCATTCTTCTTTTTTATTAACAAAAGAGGGGAAGACCAGGGCTTTGTGAAGGCACTAACAACCCCGCATCAAGTAACTGCTGAAGCTCTGTCCTCATTTGCTGTTCTTCTACCTTGGATTTGTGGTAGGGTTTTGACTGAATGGGATGGTCATCACCCACATCAATGGAGTGGCACCAGCCCTTCATGTGACCATAATCGTTGTCTGATCTGGAAAATATGTCACTATATTCATCAAGGAGAGTATAAACTTTTTCCAGCTCATTTGGTGTCTGCTCATATGAGATATGGACGTTGGGTAAGGTACATACCAGGTATCCGTTGGCAGGCCCATATCTATCATAGTACCAATGGAGTGAATTTGTTCAATGTCCTCCACAGGGATTAGCAATCCTCTGCCAATCTCCTGATGTTTTTTCACAACTATGTCTTTTGAGGTTCCCTAAAAGCAGCGTTATGGGCCTCTGATAGGCTGGGTTAAGAATATCAGGCAATACCCGAGGCTCCAAGGGACTAACGCCATCAATATTAACGAGGTGCAACAAGCAGTGGCGCGGGATATGGAGCGTGATTTTTGTGTCAACCACTCGTTGTTCACTAGGCTTAATCATGACCTCATCTGCAGCATAAAAAGGGATACCTTTGCTAGCATCCACTAAATCAGGCAGCTTTTTTGTGTTGCTCCCAGAAGTGATATATGCCAAAGGTATTGCTGAGAGGGGTTATTCAACCAGGCAAGAGTATTTGTGCTTACTGGACTCTTTATTGGATAAGACTAATGGGACTTCATAGTTGAGTAATGAGAGGTAACCTTGCTTCAGGTTGATTATTCCCTCATATTCAATCATAAACTGAGTGCCAATGAGCATATCATACGCATTGTTATCCAAAGCCACATCAGGGGCTGATAAAATAATCTTCCCAACTTGAATAGGAAGAGAAGAGTAGGCACCAATAGCTCAGGTGTTGTTGGGGCCAGAAGTTCTAAACTCTTGCGTGTACTCCAAGTCAGGCGCTAATTTGATCTTCTTGATTAGCTTAGTGGAGATCACATTGACTGGGGAGCCAGTGTCCAAGATGGCCAAGATACGGACCTTTTGAATGACTACTTCAACCTTAGTGAGAGTCCCTCCAAAGTTAGGTGACAAAGCTAAAACCTCCTTGAGCCGTAAGGTGGAGGTGAGTTTTTTAGCAGTGTCAGGGTAGTTTTTCATGATGGTTTGTAAGGGACGAACACGCTGAAGAGGTTGAATCAATCCAGTTAAGAATTGATCACCATCGCTGGCAGTGTCAATCAATTGTGGACACCCTAGGATTTGACTGAGGTACGTTTCCTCAGGGATGGTGGTCTCATCTACTCCTCCAGCGTTCAGGTGATCAGGAACCTCTACCTCTGCGGGGGCTCCAAGTATGTAGTAACCAAAGTCATCACAACCCCCCCTCAGATTCATCCCCAAGAGTATACTCAACAACTGGTAAGGCCACTATGGAGGTAGGAGAGATGGCCACAGGGGATGAATAGCCTTAGGGCACTCTTTTACCAGCTTAGCTGGAGGGGTAAACACAGCAGCTTTAGGGAGCTGGTGCAGATGGATGGTTGTTACTACCTTATGGGGTTTTGATTCATAAGATGAAGTAGTCACTGGTTTAGGTTGCACAAATGGAACAGGTTTCAACTGATCAACTAGAGGTGGCTCCTTAATAGTGAGGACTGGAGGGATCACTTCAACTTCCATGCTTGTTGCATATGAATGAAAATCAGCAACATCTACTAACGCTTCCTTTAGATCACGGATATTATGGAATTGGCGTTTTACTAAGATAATATGACTAGCTAGAGAGGGATGAGAAGCTAACCCAGTTAACAGGGCAGTGATAGCATCATACAGGGTGAGCATGTTAGAGGTTGTTAACCTTTGTGCAGTGAGGTAAAACCGATCAGCAAAGGCAAGGAGTGGCTCATTCTCATACATGCAAAGGCGCATAAAGGCCTGTTTTTCCCTTAGTAGACTCTGCTTAGATCCAAATTCAGCCACAAGAGCTTTCTTCACCTCTACCCAAGTGAGCGAAGGGTTTAGGTAAGAAACAATCATCTCTTGTGATAGGCTTAGACAGGGTAGGATGTTTTGAAATTTTTGGGTATCAGTGAAGCCACACATGGCAGCTTCATACACATACAAAAACGTATTGATGTTTCCTTCGCCATGAGTGACTTTTTCCACAAGGGGAAACTGGAAGGGCGCTGCTCAAGCTCCTTAATGCGGGACAAAACACTGGCAAGTTGCTCCTCAAGAGCAATGATTTTGGCTATACAGGGATCCCCTGTAGTGAGAACCATTTTGTGGGAATCCAGCTGATTTGTGATCACTGGTGCATGATGCCTGCTGGATTCCACAAAGATATTTATAAAAATTTAAATAAATAAATAAAAGCGCTAATAAGATGGGTTTTTATAATTTTTATTAGGCTTGTGATAAAGGGGAAAATGATACTCCTTGACCTCTGACTATCTAATATCTAAAGTAATTTTGAAAGCTGAGGGGGAATTTGGGAACATGTTAAGAATAGCCTGCACAAGTCCAAATTAGGAAAAATGCAGGAATAGTGTATCATGGCTTGGGAACTTGCATCAGGGCAGCAGAGTGAAGGAAGAGGAATTCTGTTTGGCCCAAACATACTCATACTGTAACATCTTTATAAACTTGAGCCAATTACCACCTGAGAAAATTCTTGCACCTTGGGGGACTTCCGCCAAGCCTATAAAAGGGGGGTCCCCATGCAGGTGCGTTGAAGAACTTTGCGGGGGTCAGGGGAGTGCCTTCCATTGATTTCCCTGAGGTCCGTTGTGCAGTCAGAGAAATATGACCTGCTGATTTAATTAATGCCCATACTGGTTTTGAGCTGGGTGATTCCCCATTAATAGGGTCACCAATAATTGGCCAGGGACTTTTGGCTGATTTCCTTGACATTTTTATTATTAATTTTATTAAACAAGCTTTTAATGACATCAGAATATTGCAAATGGCTGACATTTTCCTTTTTCAGCAGAACTTGACCTACAGCATCATTATCTTTAGTCTGCAAAGGCAAATGCCCAACAACCTCTGCCTGACTTTGTCCTCAGACATCAATAAGAATTAAATGAAAATAAAAACCCACAATCTTTAGCCCATATAGTTCAAAACAAGTCTTGACTATCTTCGTTGCATCAACCTGACCTAGCCAACCAATACCAAAAATTGTCTGCGCAGTATCTCCTTATGTTGCCTTTGAAATTAGTCCAAGTTTGACCAGTGACCCCCTACCATCCTGAGGAAATTTCTGTGCTAAAATCTTAAAGAAAACTATTATCTCAGTATCCCTATTTGATTTATGCAAGTTGATCCTGGCCTTAAGCAAAATTTTAATAAAGTGTTAGCTTCATGTGACTCTGAAATATTCACCAAAAGCCCAAAACTTTGTTTACCAACCAAGGAGAACCACACACTCAAGGATATCATTATATGTTTTCCCTATAATTAAGGTTTAGGATCATCTGCCAACATTTCATCCAAGAAGTTTTTCTTGACATCAGTTATAAAGATGTTCTTCAGAGTGATCTTGTATTCCTGATGGAAGTTGGCTCCCAACAGCCCTGTTGCATCCAAGGGTTCAATTTACCTGTCAAAATTACTGGCAAAGTATGCTCAATTGATGCCATCATCTTCAACCACAACTCTTTTATGATGCTTCTCTCCTGCTGAGCTCTTCAGGAATTCAGGTTTATTGCCAGTCTCAAAAGTGAACAGTGGTTTATACAAACTAACCAAGAGATAAAGACAATGTCTTATAATAAACACATGCTCCTTCAACTGCAGAGCAAGCCCCTGCCCAACTTGTTTCCTACCTCTGCAAAGAAGTATTCCAGCAATCCTGAAGTCCAAAAGATATATTAGGACCCAAGAATGAGGAGCTGAACTGATTAGCTTATGACCACAGGGAAATGTCTGAACCAGATGACAATACTATTACTTCACTTAACATGGACCAGTCGCCCTCAATGGCTAATGCCTTTATAGCATTAGGTGGAGTCAAAGTACTCCCCCAATACCAATTTCTCCCCTGGGTATTACCCACTCAGAGTGCCTGAAAATTTGAATGCACCAGTTTATGACTATTGCACTTAACCAGTCTTTGGAGATCATCTCTAACACTCTCACTACCAATTTTCCATCATAAATGTCAACATGCCTAAAGTTATTTATCCTTTCCAATACATTGAACCCACTCAAGCCTCTTAAAGAATTTTACAGGACCCTAGTTTTACTAAAGACCACTTGGCTTTAGTTGTTCAATACTATCATTCTCAATTTTATAAAAATGAGCATGAAAATGAACAGGGGAGTGTCATGTTACTGCCAAGTTTGACAATCCATCAGCATATATTCCCTCTTTTATCTTATCCCCAGCACCCATTTATTTATTTTCGTCTGCTTTCCCTTTGAAACTCTTTAAACCTTTTTCTTTGCAAATTTTTGAAATATCAGGTATATAAGCCTGCTCATTCCTCCTGATAAATATTTAATATTCCTTCCCTCATATTTTTTCTGTTGTTTCTTATTGGGTTTTATCCCTGATATGCTGCTTCAGATATTTCAGGCAAGATGCCCTCTTTCTCACACCACACCTCAACTTTTACTATGACTGATCAAACCAAAACATAGGTGTCACCTGAACTGTAGGATGTGATTAACCTGGTATTATAGAGGCCTCATGACAATATCTATCATATTATCCATCCATCAACCTCTTAGCCAAAATCAATTAAATCTATTGGATTATCTAAATCAACCAATTAGCCAAACCTAATTGAACTATCAGATTAACCAAAAACTATCAACTACTCACCCAAAATCAAATTGAAACCATCTAATTAACTAAACTGTCTGTAACAGAATGATCATTCATTTATTATTATAAATTAAGACAGTAGAAATGGTGGTTGAAAACTGACAGTTAAAATCAATTCTGCTGCAGTTTATAATTATAACTTTTTTATCATTTGAACTATGAGAATTAGATCTCAAACTTACAGGAATGACATGGGAATCATCCAGTTTCCACATCTAATTTATTTTATAGTTTTAACTCAGCAGTGGGTTTATATTATAGCATAACCTATTATAACCCTCCCAAGTTGAAATTCTATCTTGTTTCTGGTTTCCCCCTCCTTCATTCCCACCACATTGTGGGAGCCCTCACCAGATAGGCCAATTGCAAGTAAATGACAATTTTATTTGATATTTAAATTAGATTGTAAATTAAAACTTGTTGTATTTGTATCCCAGGTTGGTCAGCAATATATTCAGAACCATGTGGACGTTGAACCCTCACTCACCAGGTACTGTAAGACATGAACTCATGGCCTCAGAAGGTGAGATCATTCTGAGGTACCTTTGGGCCTGTCAATCTTGTTGCATCTCAACCTGGTTGTGGTCACCAGTGGATACACCTGTAAGTGCCTATTGCTAGTAAGAACATACTCTCTAGGTCCAGACAGGTGGCTAGAGGCCAATATAGTATTAGCTGCCACATTAAACCACCACCCACAATGGGCTATTCACCCAAATCACCGCCAGCCCTTCCATTAGAATGTAAGACAAATAATCTGAATTTAATTGCTGAAAATCTGATACCAACCTATTCTGCCACTTGATTGAGGCAACTCTTCTTTGAGTTAAGGTTATATATATCATGATGGCAAGCCAGGTCTTGTAAACCTGGTTTCTTAAATCATCTACCACTTTACCTGAAAACATTAAGCCCATCAAATCAACCAAAATTCACCAATCACTCAACCAAAACAATTGGTGATATTACTTATAAATTAAAAACTACCAGCTACTTTTAAAACCCTATGAGCCTATTGAATTAAACATTTAATACCAAAACGCTCAGCTGAAATGATATAAAGCTTATATTAAACTCTTATATTTTTTTAAATCTTATATAATTTTTTTAAACTATAACAATTATAATTCTGAAAAATAGCCTATTACCATTCACACAATTTTATAAAGTATTTTGTGCCAAGTATGGTGATGTTTATTTAATTTGTTTATGAGATAATGTGTCTTAACCCACATACATAAAAAGTTTTTTTATTCAGAAGAGATTTAGTAACTTCTAAGAATAAAATAGTACTAGTATTAATTTAGTGGGACAAAGATTAGTAAAATCTTTTGGAATTACCAAGTTAACACTTAGTTAATAGAACTGATGTCCTATGAGATGCTACTAGATTAAGAAGCTAATATCCATATAAAATTTAAAAGCTGTCATAAAGGTACTGTGAGGATTTTTAATAATTTAAAAATTATTTTTATATTAAAGTAAGGGCTTAAATGAATAAATGAAATGGGTTACGATTAACATTATCTATTATTTTCTTCAAAAGGATTGTGCAATCGCTTTTACATTTCAATCTTTAACAAGTTTCTCCAAGAAATATAAACAAAAATTTTTTAGTTTAGGAAAAAAACCTCCTTTAAAAAGGCTCTAAAAAGTATGAAATAGTTGAGAAATTATAAATAATCAATTAACCCTTTTTGAGTCAGCGCCATATTTTAAACTGCCTTATAATAGCCATTTAAGATGTATGACTCAGCACTATATATTCTAAGTTGCTTATAGTTTACACTTGAATCCACTCCAATATAACTTTAATTTGTATTTGTGAGTAAGTTTCTATAATTCAGATTGGAAGATGGCGCAAACTTCAAACTTAGTTTTATTAAGGTACAAGCAAAACTACCTGGCGTTGCTCAAATTTATTTATAAGCTCACACTGACATAGCTTATAGTCTGTGTCAGTGCTACTCTCAAGCTGCTTATACTAACAGCTTTTCTGTTGCCCTCATGGCTGCTAAGCTGATTGTCCTAACTTAACCTACTTAAAACTCTAATCTGATTTTTGTTTAGTTTTGGGTGAGCAATTTGGTGAATTATTAGATAATATACATCAATTCTCAACCACTCACCCAAATAGATTGAACCTATCATACTCAATAGTTTCAGATTTGATATTATTTTCCAATTATCACCTAATCACCCAAATTGAACCTATCAAAATTGATTAACTTCAGGTGAGCAATTTGGTGAATTATTAAATAATATTCGCCAATTCTCACCCACTCACCCAAATAGCTTGAATCTATCAGACTTGATGATTTCAGATGTCAGTCAGTCAGTGAAAATTCTTCATTGAGTAGATTCATAATTGCTTAATTATTTTATACTTTTTAGAGCCTTTTTTTTAAAAAAGGTTCTTTTTTCCCATTTTTGAAAGCAGCCTTTTATTCCCTCATAATTTTTTACATCCAGTTTTTATATTCCTAAAGAATTAGTGTAATTTTAAAAGTGGTTATTTACCAAAATTATTTTAAAAATCACTATCTTTATACATTTTTTTTGAACTCTCACTATTTCTGTATAAAATTAAAAATCAAAGTAATAATTTTTGATGTAATTGGTTTGATTCCACCAAGCTGGTTTGCACAGGGTATTAGCCACTGAGCAATGTAATTGGACAATATGAAGATCACTGACTCTTAATAAAAACCAATAGATATAATATATGAAACAATTGTCCAATTAACACTTTTCATAGTTATATAATAAATTAAGAACATATTTGTGAACTATTAAAAAACCACCTACTCATTTTTCCACCTTACTCTTATCTCTGTATTTCAAGTTTAACCATCATCTACTTAGTAATCTCCTTTTTGTTCCCTTTTAGGAGTTTTTATCTATCTCAAAGCTTCAGCAGGATTCCTTCTAATTTCTAAACTATCAATACTTCAATCAATTTGCTTAGTATCAATATAACTTTCCGCTCAATCTCAAGGCTTGCCTCAACTCTAATTTCTGATCTGCCATAATGTATAGCCTATTGTCCACTCATATTAATTTCTCAACATTACACTCCCCTTTGACTAGACAATATGCTATTGCTTAACTGCTTGAAGGAACTTTGCATGGACTCATCTGATAATCTAACCACCTGTGGGTTTCTTAATGGTGTAGGTATCAATACCAGTCTTCTTGATTATTTAAAATAGCCTAGTCCAAATGTTAGTGAACTTGTTCTTCTATCCAAATCCATGTTGGTCATAGAACAAGACATGATCTACTACAGAGAACTGCTGGAGCCTACTATGCATACTCTGATCAGCCTCCTGATCACAAATCTTCAAAGTCAAACCGGTAGAATATGCTTCTGTTTGTAGTTTGATCAGCATCTCCATTAGATTGGTAAAATACTGCTGCAGCTCTACACAACTGGTATCCTCCACACATGAGTAAAGCAAGGCAGGTAAAGACGGATGTCTACCATAGAGCAGTTAGAAAGGACTCTTTCTAGTGGAGGAGTGGTAGCTGATATTATACACAAAGACAGCTGTGGGTAAAAGGTACTCTATTTCAAGAGTCAACTTTTCACAAGCTTACAGAGTATATTTACCAATGTTCCGTTGACCTGTTCCACCATTACATTAGATTCTGGATGATATGGTGTAGTCAAGACTTCACATATTGCCATCAGTTCATTTAACTTGGGCAGGATATGTAAAGTGAAATTGTTACATTGTCCATCAAGATGAACTGCAGACAACCATGTTACTGTATGACACAATTCATGATAAACTTGGTGGTGGTAACTGCCCCAAAACCATTAATTACCCAGTCTTCCACCCATCTTGTCATGTGATTAATTGCTACAATTATGTACTTTGCTCAGTTTACACCAGTTGGCAAAGGCCCCACCACATCAAGAGAAAAGGTATGCCATGCAAACTGAGGCTTAACCAGCTGGTATGTGGTCTTGTGGAAAGGTTTCTCCACTTAGCATTGATAATAACAGCTGGACATTTCCAGCATGTCACAATGCTTGCTTTCTCAATAGTAGTGGGGTTGCAATAACTCTAACGTTTTCTGCAACTCACAATGCCCTACCACCCAATGTGCATCCATAATAATCGCTGGTATAGTGAAAGGTTTAGGGAAACTCAGCGTCAATTCCCCAATCCGCTTATATAGTTCCCCATTATGTAGGAAGGTATTCTGCCTAAGCCTGTCTAGCAATTTGATCACTTGCAGTGGTTCATCATGGTATTTGTCCACCACCATCTTATCATAAATAATGTCAGCCAAATCCACCATAATGTTGACTGTTGGTAGCCATTAAAGATAATCCACATTTTGATGTTTTTCTACCAGCCAGTGTACAATCTCAAAAATTATATGCTTGGAGCTTCAACGCCCAGTGCACAAGCCATCCTTCAGGTTTGTGGAGATTTTGCAGCCAGCACAAGGAGGCATGATCCATTCTACTTGGAATTTCACCCCGTGGAGGTATAATCAAAACTGTTTATACACATAAATTACCGTAAGAACTCATGCTCAGTCATAATGTAATTCCATTCATGATGGTTTAAGCTTCAGCTACAAAACGTGGCAGGGTGCACCACGCTGTCATCATCCTTCTGAGATAATACTGCCCCTATGGTGGAAAGCGATGCATCCATTTGTACTATGAATTGTTTTTGAAGTTGGATTATTGCAAAATGGGTGCACTCACCAGCGTTGTTCATAAGACATCAAAAGAGTTTTGGCATCGTTCTGTCCAGTCAAAAGTCGCATTTTTCTTCAATGAATAAAGAGCGGTGCCCCAATACAACTGAAGTTAGGAATGAACTACCAGTAGTAACTGAACATCCCCAAAAACACTTCAATCTAGTTTATTACCTGGCTGGGGCATCTTACTTATAGCTTCCACCTTCACTGGCTGTGGTTTGAGCCCTTTTGAGTCCATCAAAAACCCAAGGTATTCCAGTTTCTCTTTGAAAAAAAGAACACTTCTGAGGCTTGATCTTGATATTAGCATTGGCAAGTTGGTAAATCACTTGTTCCAGGGGATCAAGATGCTATGTGAATGTTTGCAAGAACATGCTGATATCATCAAGGTAAACTAAAATGCAGGACAGCTTCAGATCACACAAGATTGTATCCACAGCATACTGAAACGTAGCTGGGGTGTTACACAAACCCTGTGGCATATGTGTAGGATGAAATAATACCTTTGAAGTGATTATAGAGCAATTATCGCATTCCACCACTGGCAAGTCAATCTGCCAGTACCCAATATCAAATCTATTGCAGAAAAATAATTAGCCCCTCCAAGTCAATCTAAAACATTATCAATCTGTGAAAGGGGTAGGAATCTTTCTTTGTAACGCTATTGAGCTTTTTTACAGTCAATGACCACCCAGTTTGTGCCATCTTTTTTAACAATAAAAACCAGAGATGCCCATAGACTCTTAGAAAGCTCTAACATCCCTTGTTTGATCAATTTGTCGACCTCATCAGAGAAAACCTCTTCCACTACCTTAGAGCACTGAATAGGCCGTGATCAAATGGGAGGGTGATCTCCTATATCTACCTAAAGCACCACCCCTTGGGTGCACCCCAAATTGTGATCACAGAGGCAAAAATATCTCAGTATTTTTTAAATAAAGCAATTGCCTTATCTTTCTGTTCCTCTCACAATCCAGTTTAGTACTTCCTGTGGAGCCACTGCCATAATGCCTAATGATGGATTTACCAGTAGGCCATGGTACTCCCATGATTGGAAGTCATGAATACAGTGAACCACATCAATTGGGGTCAAATGTAAGTAAGCTACCACTTGGTGCCTTTGGATCAACATCAACTCCTTCTGTAGGTTTGCTAGCAATACCTTCACTTTCTCAATTCCTGGTGACAGTATCCCCAGAGCCACATGAAATTCAAGCCTCAATTGTTGGTAGGGTCCCAAAATTTCACCATATAGACCTTCAGGGATGTCTATTTTGAGCTCAGTCCCTACTATGACCTGATGCCCAGAAGGTATGCTCACAATGCTCGCAGCTCATAGCGGAATACCTTTGTACCCAAAGAGCTGGTTGAGGAGGGATCTGGTACTCCGCTTTATTTTTTGATATTGGACAGGAATCACCCAATCACTAATCGCTAAATTGTCATGACTGGAGCAGAACAGGTCCTTTTTGATTCCGCTAGAGGTAAAGTAAATATGAATCTGTTGTTCCAAAATACTAGTGGTTTCTTCCTCCATATCAACCATAGCTCCATATTGCCTCATGAGTGCAGCACCAATCAGCATATTATAGGTATTATTTGGCAAAACCACTGCTGGAGCGGAAGCCCTAACCAAACCAAATTGCAAAGGTAACGCACTGTAAGCTCCTTTTGACACAGTGCTCTGTGCCCCTTGGTCCCATATAATACTCAGTGATCCACATTAGGCTTCAGCGGAAGATTTTTCATGAGCTTGAAGATTATATTAACTGGGGCACCAGTATCTATAATAGCTCGGATTTTGTGTTCTGCACAGAAATATCACAGTAGGTACACTCCAAATAAGAAGAACCATTAGTGTTTATTGCATGAACATCCAAGGGTTTTTTGTTACCAAGGAAAGAGGACATACCCATACCAACATGAGGATACTCCTGAGAGATCTTTTCCACTGGAATGGCTACATTAACCCCCACTAGGGAGGCAATGTCCGTTGAGGGTCTACCGTTACTTTCTGTCATTTTGTTCCAGGATCTTCCATGCATACGGCTTTTACACATCTTGGCGGAACTCAGAGCCTGAAGGGAAATAGTCACTCTCTTGAATGAAAGCTGAGTTATCCTCCAGAAGTAGTTGGTATAATAAGTCATCAGGATGGGTTCTGAGACCAACGCAAAGAAACTCTTGAGAGTTGCTAGGGACAATTAAATTTGAATTATAAGAGGTAGAGTGCCCCATTTCTACTCCACTAAAGCTTTTTCCTTCTTGATCATACCAGATGGCACCACATACACCTGCTGGTTGCCTGGGCAATTAGCCACATAATGTCCTTTTTCATCCACACGAGAAGCAAGCATTTATAAATGGCTCACGTCTATAGTTTATGCCTGAAGGTCTGAATTAAAAATTAATTAAATGATTAAAGTTAGGCTGGGGACTAGGCAGCTGAGCGTAAGAAGGACAAAAAGGATCCGTTGACATATAAGGTGGACGAATATTCCCCAAAAGCTCATAACTGGGTCAATGCTATCCATGTCCCAAGAAGTATGCCTCAGCAATAATGGAGCCTTCCGCTCCACATTAGGAGCACTGAACATGGCAGAGAGATGGCTCAAAGCGTCCACAATTTGAATGATCCACACGTCTTCATCCAGTACATGAGACATAGCATTATGCAGTTCATGGTATGGTTTGACTTCCACTGTCATAACTATGCCTACATTCTCAGAGGGTAAAATATTGGCTCCCACTAAAACATGAGCTTCATCCATGAATATCTCTGAAAACTCCACCAGGGAATCATTCATGTGAAACTGGATGGTCAGAAAGTAAGCCTTGCGCTGCACCATCTTAGCTGCACCACCAAGCAGATGGAGCACAGTCTCCTTTACCTCTTGATAAAATATGGAACTATTTTGTAGGTAACAGGTGATCTTTTAGCGCTCTCAACATCCAAAGCAGAAAGCAAAAGTTTCACTTTCTGCCAATTTGAGGCTCCTTCCATAGCAAATCCAAACCATTTAAAATTCTGTGCATATTCCCAACATGACTGAAGGGCAGTAACTTCTCGATATGAACAAAATCACCTCACTCTGGGCTTCAGCCATGAGGAACAGCCAAAATAGGCTCCGACTGAATGATGGATACATTCCCTTGTGGACTATCATAGGATTTCATGGATGGATGAGAACTCACCAAATTGGACTGTAAAGAAGTTGGATTGCAAGGGGGGACTGCCATGACCCCTGAGGGATACTTGATGGCTGATCCATAGCATTCTTCTCCCAACTCTCCGCTGACTGCAACTTCCCCCTGTCCTAGGCTATTAAGCAAAATGTTCATCAATTAATTGCTCAGCTTTAACTGAGTAGCACTGACACCGGCCATCTTGCACCTCCTTTTGAAGCACTTTTTAAGCTTTTTCAATTTGTGACAGAATTCTCACTTGGAGTCCAATTTATGCTCCATAGCCTGCAGCAATGATAGAACGTCCTCCACTGTGCCTTGCATTCTTGCATTCTGACATCCAGTGTCACGCACTTGTCAGTTTGTGTCATCTACTTGATTAATGAGGGTGGATCACTCACACACCAGCTCCTCATTAACTCATCAAAGAGTATCCAGGAGAACTTTCATATCTGCATACTCTACCATCTCAATGAGCAGAAGAAGAATTGCTTGGCTCTGATCCGCCTGACTAACACTTTACAATTGTGTAACCTAACTCAGCAACTGGCAATATTCTGTGGATGCCAAAAAAAGCTGGTCATATGTTCAGCCATCCGCTGGGTACTCTACTCAATGCAAAGTTAACTAAATTCAGCTTCCACAGACTCAATATGATCCATTATCCATCTCTCAGTCAGGGTAACCCTGTCTCTAATACAAGCCATCGCTGCTTCAATTGCTTCAGCCCATTCCGCCAGGTCCATCAAAAACTGCTTGGTGTTGCTTTCCAACATGGTGACGTCCCAAATCCATTCTGCCAATAGTACCACCAATCCAAAAGTTCCCCTATCACTTAAGGTAACTCCTGATTCAACTGTAAAACCAAAACGTCCAAGCGTCTGTGGACGTCCACAACATGGTTGTCCACATGCACAAGCGCCCCCTGAACCTCCAAAAAGGGTGATCAAGGCAGTCGAGTAAAATGCACATATTGTTCTGCTGAGCCTGAACAAACCACATGACATCACCAATCTCAATGTTGTGGTGGGCCAGCACATGCAATAGCTGGCAGATCAATGTCTGCACGTACACAACTAATAATCCTTGGTACCATGGGTATTAAACTGACAAGACAGCCCCATGATAGTCATATCAATATAGGACATATACAAAATGTAGCAGGTTTCTTAATCCCATTGATTGTAGAATAAGCTCAGAGCATGCTCCTCCGCCTCATCTTCATAAAGTCAGTACCCCTGCAGCAGCCATTATATGATTCCCTGCAGCTGTTGGGGGGTCACATTTGTAGAGTGGCCTTGTTGATCCGCTACCAACGCAGGACAAGTGCCTATCTGTAACTTGATCATCACATCCTTGTCAGCTGGCTCTGTCACTGTGAAGTGCTGGTTCTTTGGATGCTTCCCTAGCTTCTCCAGCGTATTGAGCATGAAATCCAATCAGGTTCTGGCATAAAAAGTGAGGACATACCCATGATTCCCTAGTGCTGATATGATACAGTTGACCAGTGGTCCCCTGTAGCAAGCACCACTGTTAATCTTTTGGTGTAATTGGTTTGATTCCACTAAGCTGGTTTGCACAAGGTATTAGCCACTGAGCAACAGAATAAGATAATATGCAGATCGCCAACTTTTTATAAAACCAATAGATATAATTTATGGAGAAATTGTCCCAATTGACACTTTTTATTATAATTTAGTAAATGCAGAACTTAACTGTGTACTACTAAAAAACTTTCCCCTCTCATTCTACCACTCAACTCTTATCTCAGTATTCCAAGTTGAATCCACCCTCTGCTTAGTAATCTCCTATTTGTTCCCTTTTAGGAATTTTTGTCTATCTCAAAGTTTCATCAGAATTCCCTCTATTTTCCAAACTATCAATAATTCAATCAATTCATTTCATGTCAATATACCATACTGCTCAATCTTGAGGCTCGCTTTGACTCTAATTTTCAATCCACCAGAATGTATAGCTTATCATCCAGTCATATTAACTTTTTGAAACATTGTATATATAAAGTTGAATCTTGTCGATTCCATATGTACCCGCTGAAGGGTATTTTGCACAGAGTTTTGGCCATTGAACAAATTAGGACGATATGATGATCACCAGTTCCTTGATACACTTGTAAATAATTAATTTATATAATAAAATGTGAGCAATTTCCCCCAAACAATTCTTTTTATTTTAATATAGTAAATTGGAGGATCCTCCTCTAGTCCGCTCCCTCTTTCTCTCCTTTCTCTTCTTTTCTACGCCTGCTAAAAACGTCCTCCTCCAGTCTCCTTGTTTCACTGATAACCCTGCCACCCTAGCTGGTACTGACCCTTTCACTTAGTTATTTGTTTCGCCGTCTTCTCATTGTTTTTGGCTTGTTGTTATTCAATTATTTATTGCCCTGATTTGAGGCAATCCAATTTATCAGCTGTCAAATGTTGACCTTGCCCTATCGCCTTATCTTGAAGGCAATCTGATGCAACCCATTATAACCCATTATTGCCTCATCCAAAGGTTATCAATTACTTATAGCTCTGAAACATCCTCAACAGATTCTGCCCATTGAACTTTCGGCGGAATTCCTTCAATGATTCACTTGGTCATAATGGTGGCTTGTCATCTAGTCATATAGATTCGCAACATTACCACCCCCCTTTGACTGGATGATAAGCTGTACATCTCTTTTTCCTTCAACGCCATGTGAACCATTCCATGCCAACAGCAGTGTTTCCGTGAGTTCACTCCTTCTACCATCTGTGGCTTGGTGTGGAGTTACCTGACCCAGGTCAAATCCCTCTTCTCCAGTTCCCTTTCCCCCAGCTGATGAGGATGAGGCTGACGAGGACCTCACAAATGTGCTAACCAAGGAAGAGATTCTTCCCAAATTTGTTGGCCATTTGGCTTCCTGGCCGGTAAAGAATCTCAAAGTCATGTGCTTGAAGCTTAAGAGCCCATTGGGCTAGCCACCCTTCAGGCGCTCTCAAATTCTGCAGCCAGCGCAACAATGAATGATCCATCATGACTTTAAACTTTAATACATGCAAGTAGACTCAAAACTGTTTATATGCATAGATCACTGCTAAGAACTCTCATATAGTTATGGTGTAATTCCGTTCATGTAAATTCAAGCTATGGCTACAGTACGCCATGGGGTGCTCTTCTCCCTCATCATCCTTCTGAGACAGGACTGCCCCAACAGCGGAAAGTGACTCATCCGTTTGCAATATATTACTTATCAAAATTAGGGTGGCGCAACACAGGCGCACTAATTAGCGCCATTCAAAGCGTATCAAAGGCACATTGGCGCCATTCCATCCATTTGAAAATGACATCTTTCTTTAGTAGCTCAAACAGCAGACCTCCAATGCAACTGAAATTGGGCATGAATCGTCAGTAATAACCCACCATCCCCAAAAACACCTGAATGTCCCGCTTATTAACAGGCTTAGTCATCTTAAGGATAGCTTCTACCTTGGATGGTTGAGGTCTTAGCCCAGTCACATCCACCACAAACCCAAGGTACTCAAGCTGATCCTTGAAAAAGTGGCATTTCTGAGGCTTGATTTTAATATTGGCCTCAGCTAGTCAGCGAAATACCTCTTCCAAATGGGTAAGATGCTCAGTGAACGTGCGAGAGAAGACATTAATATCATTGAGATACACAGGAACACATGACAGCTTCAGATCACCCAGTATGGTGTCCACTGCTCGTTGGAACGTAGCTGGGGCGTTACATAGCCCTTGCAGCATGAGAGTTGGTTAGAAAGCCCTTTTGAGGTGACTACAGTGCATTTTTCTTGTTCCCCCAAAGGCAACTAAATTTTCCAATAACCAGAAGTCAGATTAATAACCAAAAAGTAGCGGGCTCCACCTAGCCAATCCAGCGCATCATCATTCCGTGATAGAGGGTATAAATCTTTTTTGGTGATACTATTGAGCATCTGGTAGTTGATTACTATGCGGTTAATGCCATCCTTCATTTTAACAATTAGGACAGGCGAAGCCCACGGACTCTTAGATGGTTTGAGCGTTCCCTGCTCTAGCAGCTTTTCAATCTCCTTGGTGATGACTTCTTCAGCTGCCCATGATCAACGAATTGGTCAAGACCTGATGGGGGATGATCCTAAGTGTCCAGTTGATGAACAACCCCCTGAGCACACCCCAAATCATGACCATCAACTCCAAAATCTCTTTATACCTTTGAAAGAAAGCTTCCGCCTGCTCCTTCTGATTTTCTGATAACCTAGATAAATTCTCCCGTGGTATAACCACCATTGCGCCAAGATACAGTTCGATGGGCAGACCAAATTCATCCAGAGAACTGAACTCATGAACCTGGGTGATCTCCTCAACTGGGTTCAGATGTACTAATATGATATAATCTGATGTCAGCAGATTCAAATTGGTCTGTTCTGAAGATTTGCTAACAAACCTTGATTTCCCCATGGCATGGAAGTATGATGCCTGGAGCCACATGGGGCTCAAGATGCAATTGCTGAAAAGGCCCAATGATCTCTCCGTAGAACCCAGCTGGCACTTCCACCTTTAACTCAGTGTCTACTAAAACTAGATGTCCAGAGGGAATGGATATAGATCCAGCTTCTCTAAACGGTAGCCCTTGGTATTCACATACCTGATGAGGGAGGGCCCGAGTTTTCCCTTTTAATCATAGATAGCGCACTGGAATCACCTCATCGCTGTAGGCAAGGTTGATCTGTCCCATATGCACTTAGATCTTCAGCAATCCATTATGTGAAATAATTAGGGATTCGCTGTCCTAAAAATGGCTATGGTCTCTTCCATCATGTCAACTACAGCCCCATGGTGTCGCATAAATGCAGTCCCAATCAACATATCGTAGTTACTATTTGGTAATACCACCACTGGAGCTACCATAACAATGGATCTGAACTGCAAGGGAAGCGCGCTATATGCTCCCTCAGAAATTGTGGTTTCAGCTCCAGCGGTCCTGTACACCATTTGGTGGTCTATGTCAGGTTTTAAGGACAACTTCGCCACCAATTTAGTGGAGACAATATTAATAGGGGCGCCCATATCAATTATAGCACATACCCAAGCTTTAGCTACTACAATGTCACAGTAAGTGCATTCTGAGTAAGATGAATGCCGGCTATTTAATACGTGTATGCTCAATGATTCTTGTTTTCCCAGGAAACTCATAATACCCACACCAATTTTAGGATATTGGGTTACAATAGCATCCACTGGAAGGGCGACCTCTACTCCTCTCAGGGACAGGGAATCTGCGAATGGTTCTAACTGATCTGATGGACTTTGGTCGAACATTTGACAAGCATAAAGCTTCAGTCAATCTGGAGAGTCTTTGCCTGCCATATCTTCAACATGCGCTTGGGTCAGCACATTTACTCCCCCAACTGGCTGTTGGTAGAGGAATGTATCGTCATACTGAAAAGCTTCTGCTACTTCTAACACAGTATATTTAGGTGGACGTTTGAGTTCAAGGTAGCAGAAGGAGAGAGTCCCTTCTCTACTCCGCTCTGACTTTTCCCTGATAGCCCTGATCCTGTTGTATGGGAGGGATCTGTCAATTGGGGCACCATCATCCCATGTGCCCAGTGCGACCACGATTAAAACAACTTACTCCATAGGGCCTATGGCTGTGTTTAATATAAGTTGGTCCACTTGGTAGATGGTTCTGAAAAGAATTGATGTAACCAGACCCCATCAGTAAAATAACCACTGCCAATCAGTGTAGTTAGGGCCAGAATGGTAGTTAGTCAGATTTTGATTGATAGTTAAGGGACGGCCGTTGGACTGCGGAGAGTATCCTGATGGAATCCTCACTACTAGTTAACTCCCCCCACATGATTAGGGTGGACAACAATGACAGTAAGGATTTACTTGGTATTGGGAGGAGGGAAAGTTACATCTAAGCAACGTACAAACTGAATAAGTGTAAGAAGAGGTACATCGTCCTCTAGCAATGGGGCCATGACGTTGTAAAGTTCAGGATATGGCTTCACCACCAAGGCCAATGCAATACACACATCAACTTCGGATAAAATCCCTGCCCCAATTAGCACATGTGCTTCCATCATAAATTGGTCAGCAAATGTGGTGAGGGTCTCACTTTGCTGAAACCTGATGGTCAAGAACTCGTCTTTTTCTGTGACATTTTTGCTGTTCCACTGAACAACCGCAGCACCATATCCTTAACTTCATGGTATGAAATGGAACTAGCTGAGAGGTAATAAATGACTTTATCAGCACTCCTGACATCCAAAGAGGAGAGCAATAGTTTCGCCCTCCACCAATCCAAAGTACCTTCAGTTGCAAACTCAAATTGGCAAAAGAACCCATGAATATCTCCTTTGCAACCAAATGGCGGCAACTTATCACTGTAAACCTTCTGAAGCAACTCATCTTGCCTTTTGAGCACAGTATCTAATGCGGGTCTCAGCTCCTCATATGCAGCAGGGCCAGCATGTCGTGCAGATTCCTTATCAAAACAACCTGGATGCAGCATATCTGGCAGCCGAGTTTTTATTGTATTATTATTGATCAATGTGCCCCCTGTAGTGAGCACCACTGTTGAATCTCAGAGATTCCATATGTACCCCCTGAAGGGTATTTTTCACAGGGTTTTGACCATTGAACAATTATAACAGACAATATGATGATCACCCGTTCCTCAATACACTTGTAAACAGTTAATATATATAATATAATGTGAGAAATTTCCCCCAAACACTTCTTTTTATTTTAATATAATAAATTGGTGAATTCTCCTCTAGTCCGCTCCCTCTTTCTCTCCTTTCTATTCTTTTCTATGCCTACTAAAAAACCTCCTCCTCCAGTCTCCTTGTTTCACTGATAACCCTGCCACCCTAGTCAGTACTGACCCTTTCACTTAGTTATTTGTTTCGCCGTCTTCTCATTAGTTTTGGCTTGTTGCTCTTCAATTATTTATTGACCTGATTTGAGGCGGTCCATTTTATCAGCTGTCAATTGTTGCCCTTGCCCTATCGCCTTATTTTGAAGGCAATCTGATGCAACCCATTATAACCCATTATTGCCTCATCTAAAGGTTATCAATTACTTATAGCTCTGAAACATTTTTGGCAGATTCTGTCCATTGAACCTTTGGAGGAATTCCTCTAATGATTTGCTTGGTCATAATGGTGGCTTGTCATCCAGTCATATAGATTCACAACATATATTATATCTATATCTCATAAACAAGTTATATTAATATTTTACCTTATTAATTTTAGTTTATTTTATTAGTTAATCTATGTTAAATTTACTGATTGCCATCTACAATAAATCACTTCATCAAATTTAAATTTTTTATTTATCAAATTATGAAAATCTAACAGGAATTTATAATGATTTAAGCTTGTCACGCTATGTCCTCATACTTTCCTGGATTTTAAATATACCACAGTCATAGGACAAATATTAAGTCAAAAGTTGATTCAAAGCTATTGCTTCACCAATGCCAGAATTAAGTTAATCCAGCGATGTATTAGTCCCACAATTAAACTCATTGATTCCATTCCATTTTAATATACATATTGTTAATTCTTGGCGTAAAGTCTTGATTCCTCTGAGTCAGTTTGCACAGGGTATTAGCCATTGAGCAACCAAATCAGATAATATGAAGATCGTGATTCTTCTAAACTTAATAAACTTTATATGGAGCTATTGCCCCTTATTTCAACCTTTATTATTTTACTAATTTGCAGACCTCTTTGCAACAACCTAATCACCAAAAGAAGACCTCCCCCTCAATCCTCTGTGTGACTCTATATCTTGGTTCCCCAAGATGGATGTATCCTTGGCTTGATAGTCTTCTATTCATTTTCCCTTTTACTAGAAACTCTCACTTATATCGAATCTCAGCATAATTCCCCCCTTTTCGCCAATTGGTTGAAATTTCAATCAACTATTATTTGTATACCTCTTTTTGTCAATCTTGAGACTTATCTCAATTCCCCCTCCAATCCGCCATTATGGTTACCATATTATCCAGTCATATCAACTTCCTGACATTACCCCCCCCTTTGACTGGATGATATACTCTTACTGTTTATATGTTTGAAGAATCTTCACATGAACTCGGTTGATGATTCAACCCCTGCGGGTTCCTTGATGGTGTAGACATCCATGCTGGTCTTCTTGATTATCTTGAACAGCCTAACCCAGATGTTGGAGAGCTTGCTTTTCCTCCCAAAACCATGCTGGCCAAGGAATAAAACATGGTTCTCTACAGCAAACAGTGGTAGTCCGCTTCATCTCTTCTGATTGGCTGCATGATCGCAAATCTTCTTGGCCAAACTGGTAGAGTAGGCTTCCATTTGCAGCTTGATCAATGTATCCATAAGAGTCTTCAAATATCGCCGTGGGTCCACCCCACCAGTATCCTCTACATACGAGTAAAGCAAGGCAGGCAGAGATGGATGTCAACCACACAGCAGTTGGAATGGGCTCTTACCAGTGGATGAATGATAGCTGATATTATATGTGAACACAGCTGTAGATAGAAAAGCACTCCATTCCGAGGGTCAATTTCTTTACCAATTTACATAGTATGTTCACTAGGGTTCTGTTGATCCGCTCCACCATTCCATTTAATTCCAGATGATATGGGGTGGTCAAAACCCCATGGATCACCATCAACTCATTCAACTTTGGCAGAATGTGAGAAGTGAAATTGGTTCTGTTATCTGCTAAGATGAATTGCAGGCAGCCATGTCGCTTTATAACACACTCCATAATAAACTTGGCAGTGGTGACCTCACCCAAGTCATCAATGGCCCAAGCCTCCACCCATCGAGTCAAATGATTAATGGTGACAATTATATACTTGGATAGATTGGCGCTAGTTGGCAGAGGTCCCACTACATCAATGGAAATGGTGTGCCAGGCGAACTGGGGTTTAACCAGCTGGTATGTGGTCTTCTTGTAAAATGGTTTTTCCACTTGACACTGATGGCAACAACTAACCATTTCTAATACGTCATAATGCATGCTCTCCCAATAGTATCAGGGCTGCAAAAACTCCAGCGTTTCC
>JAKSZP010002149.1:0-27582 GCA_022478985.1 Massospora cicadina | reverse complement strand
CCTAGGTAGCTTTGACAAGTCCCTGACCGTTTGCTCCAAACAATTCCTCATATAATTCGACTTTCAGTTGTTAACCCTCATCAAACCTTTGCTTAATAATGTTGAGGATTATCTCCAACTAAAATACTAATTTAATTAATCATTAAATCCCTTCCATTGAATAATTATGACTAATACTTTAGTCAGCAATTATTGCCAAAAGAACAGATTGTAACCACCAATCTTTGAATTAATTAATCTGTCAATGGGTGGATAATGTGGACAACTGAAATTACAACATATTCCTCCGCTTGACCATATTATATAGAGGAAGACAGAACCTATGGGGAAGGAAGCCGTATTGGGCCATGATCATGTTCAGCCATCATATCTCTATGACCTCAGAGTGGGTTGGCTCTGTTTTCACTCAACGCCCTCATGCTTTGCTTGGCTTTGTGACTCCTTGTCCTTGAACTACTGGTTGGCGCCTCATCCAGAGCACGATTTCTGAGACATCATGCCACGTCAGTACCATATCAGGCATCCTTGCTTAGAAATGAACTGGTCCACCTGTATAACCCCTGGATGAGTCCTAAAGGCGTCTTTCCATTCAAGCTGTACTAACCTCAGGACGGGTTCCAGTGACTTCATCAGTCAACCTGTACTAACCACATGATGGGTTCCAATGACTCCTCATCATTCTCGGGATCCACTCACCCAGCCTTTCTGAGTCTTGCACTATCGCCTCAGGAAAGCACACGTTGGACCCAGTTTCAACCCAAGCTAGTCCTCCCAGTGACTTGTTCATAGGGGCTATTCTGGTGATCTAGTTTCTGCCCATCCTGACCCTGCCTCTACTTGGTACTCATTACCGTCATTATCCTCCCCTTCCTCCACACTTGATAGGTGGGAATATTTCCAGAAGCATCTCCGCAGAGAAAAGTAAAAATCATTTTTTATATATTTTAATTTATATATTTTTATGCATCTTTTTCTCATTTTATCTCTTTATATGTATATATTACTAAGTTTAATACTTTAATTATTTTTACAAGTAAACTTTTGACTATTAAACCATCTTTGATATTCTTAATTGGATAGGCATCATTTGCTTACTTAGCTTAATTTTAAACTGTCATTCATAGGGCAACTAGTTATAACTCATGAAACCATGTTTTTGTAAGGCTACCATATTTCCCAAATGGCATTCTTACAATGCAGGCTGATTCTGATCATCCATTTTCTTTGCGTTGATTTTCCTCTTCATTTTTGTATCAATTGTCTGATATTGTAGTTCAATAATGATATTGGTCGGATGGGAAGATGTTGTTCAGCGCTCATTCTGAAGCTTGCTCAACTGCAGAATAGAATATTGATGGCAATGCGGCCTTTCGCCCATATAAATTTTAAAGGCGTTTTTTTAGTTGCCAAATGGTAGCTGATATTGTAGGCAAGTGTGACTGGACTCAGATATGCTCCCCAAGCGGAAGTTCTTACTGCTACCAACTTTCATAAAGTTGAGCCTAGAGTTTTGTTCACTCTTTCCACCATCCAATTCAAATCTGGGCGAAGGGGCACACAATTCCGTATATTCCCATTAATTCATTTAGCCTTAGAATCATGTGAGATGTAAAATTGGGCCCATTGTCACTGAGGATAAATTGAGGAAACCTGTGCTGAAATGACTACTTGGTCTAATATAAACTTTGCCATACTCATTTCATCCATTCTACTTAAGGCTTTCATTTCAACCCATTGGGTTAGATGGTCTATGATGACCATTATATACTTTGTGTCCCCAGTGCTGACACTCAAAAGTTCCATAATGTCTATGGACACGGTGTGCCATGCAAAACTATGGTGTACTAACCTTTAACCTGTGACGTTCTTGTGCAGCTTGTGAAGTTGCACTCCACACAACAGGCTAGATAATCTGTGGCATCGTAATTAATCAGATTCCAGTAATGTTACTTGCAAATATGATCCACTGTCTTCATTAGGCCATCATGACCAAGACCTTATGATAAGCCCAAATGATTTCCGCACAATTCAACTGTTTAGAAATAAAAATTGTATTCCCTCAATTGTTTTGTATAAATGATTGTTCTTAAATTTAGTATTCTCCATTACTTTCTATAGTAACCTCTAAATTTTTTGAGGTTCATCCCCAATATCTTTGGTTATCATCCACTGAAATAACACATCAGCCAGATGATAAAGTACATGAACAACTGGCAATCAAGACAATCCATCAGCATTCTGATACGCCGCTCCTGCTCTGTGCCTAAATTTTGAAGCCGCATGCTTGCAGCTTTAAAGCCCATGAGCCAGTCTGCCCTCTAGTTCCTTTAGGTTGTGAAGCAAGTGCAGGGACAAGTGGCTTGTTATGATTTTAAAGTGAATCCCATGTATGTAAACTCAAAATTTTTTACAGGCATAGTTTACCACCAGACATCTCATTCTGGTATGGTATAGTTTCTTTCATCTGAATATAGAGTTCTGCTCATGTATAGTACTGGATGTTCTTCCCCATTTTCATCCACTTGACTTAACATGTCTCTAATAGCCATAATGAGGCATCTTCATGATTTATGAATTCCCAATTAAAACTCGGGCATTTTAAAAAGCTGCTCATGATAGAGTTTCAGATCATATTGAACAACTTCAGTGCCTCATTGTATCACACAAATCCCCTTTTTTGGATCCTTGAGTAGTTGTAATAAAGGTTTGGAGATTCCAGCTAAATCTTTGATGAACCAGCGATAGTATCTAACCATCCACAGAAAAGACTTGAATATCCCAAATGATTTTCAGGTTTGAAATCCATTTGAGAGATTCTATCTTCAATAGTTGCAACTTTAATCTATTGGATTTTATGGCAGACCCTAAATATTTGAGATCATTTTTGAAGAAATGGCTTATTTGCAGTTTTATTTCATATTTGCCTTAACCAACCGCTTATATTTCCTCTAGATGCTCCATGTGATCTGTGAAGGTCATGATAAAGGCGTTGATATTGTTTAATTAAACTAGCATGAAAGATAACTTCAAGTCACTGAGTATCCAATCCATAGCCCACTGGAATGGTGCCGGTGCAATGCATAAACCTTGGGGCATTCTGGTCAGCTGACACAACCCTTGCACGGTAATTAATGAATTTTTTCCTGATCTTCTTCTGATAAATTGATTCGCCAATAGCTTGAAATCAGGTCCATAGCCAAAAGTATTTTTCCTGCCTAAGGCCTTCAAGCGCGTCATCAATTTGTGGCAATGGATAGGAATCTTTTTGATTTTGTTTAAATGGAAATAATCAATAACTACTTGATTTGATCCATCCTTCTTTTTCACCAAGAGGATCAGACTTGCCCATGGGCTCAATGATGGAACTAGTAGACCATGCTCCAATAGTTTGTTGACTTCATTGTCGACCTCAACTTCAGCAGCTCTTGACCTTTAGACTGGTCTCATCCTTATTGGTGGGTATTCCCCAGTATTGAAATTGTGGATTATGATTTTTTGCACATCTCAAGTCATGATCAATTTGAGAGAATACCTCCCAATAACTTTCAAATAATCAGAGAACATTTTCTTGCTGATTTTTGGTTAAGTCAGCTAGCTGCTCATGATATACTAACACGTTGACACTTTCTGAAGTTTATACTGGCTATACCATTTTAGATAACAATACAAAAGCATGAAAGGAACTGAGTTCTGTCATTAGGAGCAGGTTTAGAAGCACAATGATCTAATTCTTTTCAGTTTTCATTAATTTCCCTCCAGATTGGCTAAGAGCACTCATATTTCTCCATGACAAGGCATAATGACCCCTTGGCACCACCCATGGTTCAATCCTCAATATTCTCCATGGGCTGATAATTTCCCTAATAGCTGTTCTGGGAGTTCAATTGTCAATCCTATGCTAACTACATTTAAGCTCCAGGCGAAGTAGTGTTCATTGCATTTGCCAGTAAAGGTTTTTACAATTCTCCATAATTTCCATTGGCATTGCTTTCTGTTTTCAATAAACTAATTTATAGTGAAATTGTATATTACCATTATTATAAATCAGATTTACAAAATTATTTTCTTTGTCAGTGGGGTCTCTACCTTCCGATGGTACACCAAAGGCAATGTCTGCCCCATTATAGTCAGTGTTCTCTTCAAAGTCACATTTTGCCCCAAACTTTCTCAGGAACTCTTTCCAAATAAGTGGCATAATTTGAGATTGGCCAGTAATATAACGGGGGTTGACACCACAAGCAATTCAAACCAAAATGATAGCGCACTATAGGCTCCACATGAGATGGTGATGTCTGGTCCAGCTGTTCCATATTCTTTTTTGATGCCCTAAATCTGACAAGAACTTCATGAATTTCACTAATTTGGTGGAAACCATGTTGATTGGTACTCCATTATCAATTATTGCTTGTACTCTTATCCTATCAACTATGATATAGCATACATACACTCCAAGTAATGTAATAAAAAGTTACTGAATGTATAGCGGAATTATTTTAAAAATCAAGCGTTATATTTGTTTGAGTGGATAGATCAGGTAATGACTCCTTAATTGCGTTTAAAGTTATGGAAACGTTCGCCTCATCTAACTTTATTAAACTAAGTCTTTAGGGCTCTCTGAGGATCTGATTTTATCCACTAATTGTCATGCGCATGGCTGAGCAACCTCCTTGAAAATATTGGGTTTAATCCCCTTAGCTTTGGCTCAGTAATATCATTGACATCCAGATTGACCACCTGATAGAGCGGATCAGTCGCAAAATCATCCACAAATAGACCAGAGATGTCAATATCAATGTTGTTTATATCAAGCAAGGCAGGTCTATCAGCAGTACTAGAACGTCTCTTGTATAGACTGCAGGTCCTTTATTGACTTTGAAACGGGTTTCTTTGGTCTGAAAAAGATTAATTTGATCCTACAGTATTTTATCCTGACACTGGGCAATTACATGGCCAAGTCTCCCGCAAAGAGAAACATTAAATTGCCGTTTTGTCCACCCATTTATTGAGCTTTTGGGTTTATTTCCCATCACGATTTGACTCTCAGGCTCTTTGGAGGGTTCAGCAATTTTGAAAATATTTTGATATTCATTTAGATCACTTTAAAAGTGCATTTGGGAGCTTTAAAAGTAGCTCTGAGAATCTCCAAATAGTCACGTCTGCGAGTCTATTGTTTGGGTTAATAGTGCCACCACCATAATCTGATGAAGTTCATGGTAGGGCCAAAGCACCGCCTGCATGGCTATGCATGTATAAAAGTCAGTAAGCACTTTAAACCCTGCTAAGATCTGGGATTCTTGGTAAAAATGATCGGTGAAACTAGAAAGGGTCTCATCCTTGCATAATTGTATACCCATGAATTCCTGTTTGTGATTTGACATCCAATTAGGACTTCCAAACTCTAACATGATTGCTGCTTTTGCCTCAGCGTATGACCCGTTGTCCCCATTGAGGTGAGGTAGCACCAGATTCTGACAATCAGTGCTAAGACAGTTCATTATGGCACCGCTTTCTGCCAGGCCTGCATAACTGTAAATTATCATCTAAAAGAGATTGAAAAATTTGGGGCGTTAGCTGATAAAAGGTGGGCAATTTCAGTTGGTACAAAACTCCTCAGTCACTCCATCCTTAGGGGATTCCTGAACAACAACTCGATTAATCATAAGTGTGGCTTCAGGAGTCATTTCTGACACACCAGAGAATGATCTAGGTATATTCTGGGATAGAGGTATTTTTCCAATTAAAGTTTTAATCTATTTGAAGCCTCATTTGCCTCACATTGCGCACAATAAAATTTGTGATTTTCTAACTCATCACTATGCCTCATCTTTTTTGCCATATGCTCATGAATACATTAAATGCAAATAAGGTCTGATTCGCACACTTTTTGTAAAACTTCCATAATGAGTTCACTCTCTTTCCACTTCAAAGATGAAACTTCTCCACATAGGTAGTTATTCACATTCCCAAATTGTTTGAGCATTTCTTCCGCATTAGTTACATGCTCCTCCAAGGTATTGACATCAGCTTGAGATGCTGAGCTAAACAAGTTCTGATTGACGTTCTTAAACTTCATCCAGAGCTTTCAAAGCTCATTTTTAGAAGACATCGTGGATTGAAATTGGTTTTTGACAACTCAACATCACCTGTAGTGAGAACCAATTATCAAAATCAAGGCCGCTTTGATTGTAGCTTACTTCTGATCCCTGATATTAACTTCACAGATTATTAGCCACTTGCATTAATTGACTTAAAATTGATAAATTGGGTCAATAACAGTAGAAAATACTATTTTTAAAGTTGATTGCCCTAAGAGCCACGTTGAGTAAGGGTCCAACGCTAGACAGGTTCTTCCTCGTCTTGAAGATATAATTGTATTGGTAGGGAACAATTACCTATTCTCTTCCCGCAAAGCCAAGTTGAGATTCAATCACAACAATTTAAGAATATCTAATCCCTTCAAATTTATCCCAAGAGTAAGCTAAACAACCAATATAATTAAAAGCTAAGTTATTATCAATTTTAGATCTGCTTTTTATCAGGGAATTATAGGGGGTTTTATAGTACTTTGGCCGCACAGCTTTTCAGCTGCCCACTGGGGATTAATTAATTGTTCCCCAGATGGTTTCCCCCTTGAGTTTTAGCTTCCAAATCTTGGTGGGTACCTTTGACTTTATTTTCTTAGGTAGCATAATCCTTGGTTTAACCGACCAAAATATTAATGTCAGGATCTGGACACAATTTGATTTGGGTCATGTTGCCCAACGACAACTATACCATTGACACCATTGTCAAAAACGCTTAAGTAGTTTTAACAACTCCCCAATTTTTTGCTCCAAAAAATTACTTATAATAATTTTTACTGTCGTTTGTTACTCCCTCATCATAGTTCTTGCTCATTGTTGTTGTGGATAATCCTTAAAGAAAAAAAAAGCTGGATTAATTATTGGGTCCCTTTCATTGATTATTTATGACTAATACTTTAGTTGGCAATCATTGCCAAAATATCATATTGAAACCCCCAATCTTTAAAATGATTAATCAGTCGATGGGTTAAATAATGTGGTCAAAAAATTTTCAACAGATGTCATCCTTGGAACCACACTGTTTGAAGTCATGCCTTTTGATAATTGGGAAGAGGAGGTGCAATTCCAGAAGGCATTTCCATTGATTCCTGTTCGCGTGATGATTCCTGATTACTCCCATTGGCACCTTCAGTGACAGTTTTAGATTATAAGGGCTCATGAGTTGACTTATGAGGGCTTAGATAGGTAATAGGGATTTTAAATTTCTTAATATCCTCAATCCCAACAACTCTCCACTCAAGGTATTGTTGTAGGGGAATATAGTGCTTAGGGAATTGTCAATAGACTTATTTCTAAAACTGTCCCTTGAGTAACGTTATTAATGGAGTACATGGAGTTTACTTTATGAATGACCTGATAGGGTCTGAACCAAAGAACGTTGAGTTTGTTCTATCAACCTCCAGTTTGATGTTGATAATAGAGGATTAGGTCGCCTAACTGCAAAGTCAGTAAGAAAGGTCAGCTGACTTTGGGGTGTTATTCTCCTTATCTGTAGTGGTGACGTTTCCCTGAGTGGTGAGGGTTTAAAGCCAGATAATCTCATTGGCTAAGGCCCTCATTATCAAAATGGATTTTTTGGTACTGAGGAATCAAGTAGATGCTGAATACTTGGTAGCCTAGGGGTACATCCATATAGAGCTTTAAAAGAGGACATTTTGGTTTCATGATGGTAGCTTATCCAATAAGGGAGAAAAGCACCGGAAAGATAGTGGTTCCAGCGTGTAGGGTCAAAGGCGGGCATCTTCTGAAAGATAAAACAAGTGTCCCATTAGCGCATTTGGTTTCCCATTGTTCAAGGATTTATAGGCAGCGGTGAAACTTTAGTTAGTACCAGAAAGCAAAGTTTGTTGTTATACTACATGTGAAGAGAAGTTTAGTCAATTTTCTGAAAGTAGAGGTTGCATGAATCCATGATGAGTGAATAAGGATTGGATAATTAATAAGGATTGCCTTTCAAGGTGACCGCTGGGATCCTATTGCTTTGCCCATTAGGTCAAATGGTCCAAAGCTTTTATAATAAATTTTTGCCCATGTTTACTGGAGGGCAAAGGGCTAACCACATCAATGCTGATGATATTTATGGACCTAACAGAGCCACAACTGAATGTTGGTACCAAGGGCTATCCTGACTTTAGGTACAACAAGTCAAACAGGCCTCTATAATTTCTTGGATGGTCTCAACCATCCAAAACCAATAGCATCGTTTCTTTAGTTATTCATAAGACTTTTTCACTTCTCAATGTTTCACGGTTGAGTGTCCTTCAAGGATGACAACTTTTTCTGAGCTAAAAGGGATAAGGGAGTTGTTTAATGTTAATCCTCTTATAAAACATTCCTCTTTTTATCTAGATGCCCTGGGTCATTTTCTGTCGTTCAGTTTGGATCACAATTGTTTCCAACTCTTACCATTTAATACGGCCAATTAGATCATATAAATGGTCTTCTTTGGGGGTTAAGGAGGACAGCACAGAATTCTTGAAAGATCGTTGGCATTCTGATGGACTTCTTCTGCATAATGGACAATGTTAAAATGTAGATCTGTAGTCTTAATGCCCACATCATTAACTGGCCAACCAGGTCTTTCATTTGCTGCAACCATCAGAGCGACGCATAACCAGTGATGAAGGTAAAATTGGGTGCCATATAGGTAGAGCCAGAAGTGTGTCATGTTTACTTGACCTAATTGAAGACACCAACATCAAGGACAAAGCTGGGAGGCAGGAGGTCAAAAGGGTCAAGTTTGCAGGACCTTCCTGACCTCAAGCAGACCTTGGACCAACGCTAGGTACAAGCTAGGTATGCCCAGGATGGTACAAGTGAGGTGCATAACGGCCAGCCCCTTTTTTTGGCTCTTGCATCAAAACGGACAAGTTTTTATTAAATGACAATGGCTCGATATGGTTAATCAGTAATGGGAGTTTTAAACCCGTTCAAATTTATAAAATTACTAACTTGGATCAGGCTCAACTTCAATTGATCACTTGAGAAAGATCAATTTCAAAGTACAATACCCTGTCAGATGGAAGCGTGCACTTATTGGTGCACCAAGGCTTATTACCACTTACTCCAATCAATGATTTCCTCGAGTTAGCTTGAACATGTTTGCTCAAGACCAACTTTTCTCGTTGGTCATCTTCCCTATAATAAATCTCCTAGTCAGATTTACATTTTTCTATATGTTGACTCAGGTGAACCTGTGCATGGACCTCTTGGAGGCGGTCTTGCATCACAATAGCAGATTTATTTTTTAAAATTATTAGGCCTCAGGTACACCGCTGGGCCTACCATGTTCCCTCTAAACTGGGTCACCCGTGCACTCTAGCCCTGTGCAAAGCTTGGTTATGAAATGGCCTTTGGGGCACAGCCAAGTTTTGCTGATTTCTCGATCCTTAATTGCTTATACCATGCTATCCACTCTTACCATATGTCACTTTAGCTCCAGCTCCCTCTGCTGGGCTATCTTTATTTTAACCCTGACGACTAGTTCCCTTGCATTGGTCCAGTTTTCCGTGCACCACCACGCTGAGAACCGGAGAGTTAGACACTCTCCTGACAAAGTGCTTGATTTCCAATAAAACATCTAGGCACTCATGCTTGATTACACTATCGAATTTTGACTTACTCTGGGTGTTTCCAAAGTAAACTGGATAGTCATCTTGATCTTCATCATATTGAGCTAGGATAGCCCCGATTTTGACATTACTAGCGTCAGTGAATAACAAGAATGGGTTGGTTTAAATGAAGAAAGACTAAAATAAGTAAAGTACAAAGGGAAGTTAGTTTATTAATAGCCTATCTTTGCTCAGGACGCCACTCAAAAGGCAAATTCTTCTGTATAAGGTAGATAAGGGGTTCAACTAGGCCACCAAAACAAGGGAATATACTAATGATAACAACCCACCATTTTCAGGATCACTTGAATGTTACAGAGGCTCTGTAAGCACAACATCTTCTTGATGGCAGTGAGTTTAACTGGGATGGACCAAATTTCTATCTTTTAAAACCTTGTTAAATAATTTATTTTTAGATTAGAAGAAAGAGCACTTTTAAGTCTTAAACTTTATCAAGGCCTTTCTAAGAAAATAAAAAAATTCCTGAGTTGTCTCATCTGGCCATTAAAAGTTATTGAGAAGACAAGTTATTATTGAGGTATACAAGGACTCAGAATAGCTTTAAATCTCCCAAGCTCCCATCCATGGCGCTTAGGAACTTGTCTGGCGCGTTTCAAAGGCCTTGAAAGAATCCTAGTTGGCCTAAATAGCCCTTCATTAACTATAAGCGCGCATTTTTATTAATCTTCAGGTTCTAGTTCTACTTGCCAGTATTAACTAGTGAGATCTATAGTGGTATATACTTTTTGACCCAGCAAGAAAGCGGAGAAAGTCGCTATATGGGGCAAAGGGCAATGGTACCTTTTGGTATTGGAGTTAAGACTTTGATAGTCCATCACTACATGATGAATACAATCCCTTTTCTAAGCTAATAAGAGAGGGGCAAAAGGCTATGGGAAGGCATCAGTAAACTAGCTCAAGTAGCTGCTATAGCTTAACAGCCAACTGAGCTTTTTCACCTTACTCTTTTAGTAGGATGGGATTGGATGAGTTAAGCGTCCCCATTCTCATGATTATAATTCAAGAGTCCGTTTTTCTGAATAGTGGGCTCCACTAGTGTGCCAGGCCAACCAGCATGGAGACTGGCTGACCCTTGCCGTTTCATCTTAATTGGTGTATTAACCCCCTACGAGTCCACATCCAACCCACCAACACAACAGACCAATGACTTTGGCTAAGCCCCATGGTTCATCTTGGGTGTGCCCTGGAAAACCATCCCCCATCCTGGATGGCCATGGCACTCCTGCACTGTACCACCCTCATGACCAATCACCAACCCATCTTGGGTGTGCACCGGCGAGTCCATCCCCCATCCTGAGTGGCTATGGCACTCCCACGCTTCACCACTGTAAAAATTTATAGATGATAATTATTTTCGGCCAATAAACCCTATAAAATTATTACTTGCACAGATTCAGTTTTTGTGCAATTTGTCCACGTTGCATGATAGTTGATGTAATTGGTTGATAATTGTATGACAACAATTATCTGTCATTAGATGGAAGTAATAGATCTCAGACTAACTCTTGGCAAGTATTTCCGCTTGAAATACTTGTGATGTCTTGAAATAGGTATTTGTTCTCTCGTACCATCTAACATGATCTTATCTTAGATTCCCAATTACAGTTTCTCTAGTTTGACACACAGTTGGCATCAGTCCCTGATTTGATTCCATTTCTTCTCTAGATTGCCGCACAGATCTTTACTCTTTTTTTTAAAGAGTCACCCAGTTATTGAACACAGCAACAATATCCATGAGAAATAATAGAACAAATGGATGCTGATAAAGTTTACTAAGTATATCTACTGTAAACTCTAGTAAAAGTGATAGTCTGGTAAATACTATAATATTATATGGTAAAAATTACTATCCTTTATTGGTGATTTCTAGAGAATTTTAGTGGGGGATTTGGGACCCAACCCTCAGTTGACACCTCTTTGATAAAATGGCAGCTGATGCCATTGAATCACCCATACTCATCTCATCAGTGATGGTCTTCCCTTCCCGGATAGGATTCTGTTATTGGACATCCTTGAGACCTAAAAATGGAAAAAGTCAGAAAACGTGTCCCTAACGTTTTCCTCTTGATCCAAGTGAAACAAACATATTTGACAAGCGACCTGCTTAGGTAATGGGACTTGTTATCCATTAAGGCAGGTCATGAACCAAATGATTGATTTGAAAGTTGCAGGCAGCATCACTCACCTCGCAACTTACTCCTTAAATTCCTGATCAGTTGGTGATGAAACCTGACCAATCCCAATCGGTACACCTGATAGTTAATCAACTATCAGATGCCACTATTTCATCAGTAACTCTGCCTGAAGAGATCTTAAGCATTCTTCTGGATTGATTCCTGATGGATACAACCAGGCAATAACCTAAAATCCCCCAAACATAGTTACCATGAAACCAGGGTCAACTGATTTCCAATTCACCTGTCATTATGTAATTATCCCCTAAAAATACCTGGTAGTCTAGTCGGCTGGGAATATGGGTAATTATATCATCACATCCTCCTTCTTGCCTAGTTTTTAAGCGATAAAAGGACTGGGGTAAGAAAACACCACTTCAGAAACTCAGTTAAATACTTCATTTGCTCAAGTGGAATACAATCACCAGTACTCAACACTGCTTGGGATGACCTTTGGCATGCGGCTCTCTTCCTCTTCCTCCTCACTAGTGCCTACTCAGACCGTGGTCCCCACAATCTTCTGTCATGCTGGGCTGATCAATTTACACATCACAATATTAATCCTGGGATCCGGTTTCCCCCCATCAGGGCATATGACCCACTGTCATATTCAAGATTTTTGGTCTGGATTCCTCAATTTCATGATTTTCTCCTCATCCTCAACAGAAGACTCTTGCCGTCAATGTTTGTTTTATGGCCCAATTAAGAATGCTCATTTATGTTTGCCCTTGTTATTTTTCTCTCATAAACTCCTAGCTCATATCATTCTTAATTCTTCTCTGGAGAGCTTATCCCATTAATTTTGAGATTAATTTCTCTGAAATTAAAAACTTAATTGATTGTAGAGTGCATAATGTTGACTATCATATAAGTCCGACATCCCCCCTCTCATCCAGCTCATATGTCAAATTCCAAGTCACGGTACCAACAGCTGCTCAACAGCTTGTCTGATCAAGATCTTCAGCTCTTTCAGCAGATGAGTCAGGCTGCATGACGGACCCTATTCTAGGGTCCTTCCAGGACTCATACTCCTAGTCTGGCACCAATGGCTAGTCCTTCCATGGAATTACAGGTAAACGATAACCAACCCCGCTGAAACTAGATTATCAATCATCTAAAATGACTCATGACCTATCCTTCTTCTGTCATCAATTCCAGAGTTAAATCTCAACACTCTCCTAGATTCAGCTCCTTTTGCAGATGCACCTAACATCAACTTTGATTCTCCTGAAATAATGCCCTTTGCTCTTGATCATTTCTTTCTCACTGGGTCAGACTTTCTTCTGGAGCTCCTCTTCTGACTCAGTCAATACTACAATCCAGCGTCATGGCCACCAAACTCACCATCAGCAACAGTGTACATTTCGAACTCCCCTATGCAGCATTAAGAGCCCAAGTCACTAAGGCTTTATCCATAGATCTGAATATTTCTGATCTTAAGAACATCCTAGATTGGGATATTGCAGCTTATGCTCTTTGCTTTGCCAGCCAAGATCTTTGAAGTTGGGTCATGAAGCCTCAAGCCTCTCCGAGGTTCCATCACTCTTTCTGCTTCAGCTTATGAGAAGATTGTAGTCATTGCTTGCAGGATGTCATTCGCTCCTTGCACGACTATCTCATTTCTGGCATGTCACATCAGTATCCTCTGCTGATGGCTTTAATAGGGGGCATGACTTAGTCACCCCCTGTATAGTATCCCTTTTTAGCTGCCAGCTCATATATCTGTTGTTCTTGATGAAGCTTGTTGGCAAGCGCTCAAGACTAAGTTTTTCAGCTCTGGTACCATATTGGGATTACTCAGGGTTATTAGACGACTGCCTCTTCCTGTACTGTTGCTTCCCTCCCCATTCCAGGGTATTGGGATTGGCTTCTTCTGGCATCTCAATTTCCCTTCCCCTAGTCGCTTTCTCACAGAAATCTGCATCCACTCAATGAACTTGTTTCATATAGTTCTAGCCCTCGCTAGCATCCAATATCACATAGATTTCAATGGGTTATTCACTCCTACTGCAATCCATTCTCCCTCCCCCAAGAGACGACATAGGCAGTATCATCTCTGGATTGAGGATAATCAATCAAAAAAATAAAAATATCAGTTTTTCATGCAGTTTTAAATATATTTTCTAAAATCTTTTTAATCTTTTAGTTCATCTTTTTTTCCAGGGGACTTGATCATGTTTTAGTTTAGCAGTCCATCTTTTTATTTTTCCCCCAAACTAGATTCTAGGTATTCTTAGGCCTACCAGTTTTCTATGGTTCAGAAGTCTTACTTTTTTAAGACTTAACCATCTAGATTGGTTCAGCGGTCTTTTTTGGACTTGACCTAATCATTAGGACATAACCAACTTAATGGTTCGGTGGCCTTTTGGGAACTCTTATTTTGTTTTTTTCATCAATCCATCACTTCAAATACTTAGCATGGACTCAATTTAATACCCTTCCAAGGGGTTCTTGATGGAGTAGGCGTCCATTGCCATCTTGGCGATAATCTCAAATGGACTTGACCACAATGCAACCAGTTTATTCTTCTCCTGAAACCATGCATCTCACAATAGGAAACTCTTTCAACTATTTGATACACTGATAAGGCTGGTCAGTCATTATTGCTTATCAATTTTGCTCATATCCTTTTCTTCAAAGTCATATCAAATGCTTGCAATTGCGTTTCAATCAGAATATTTATCAATTGGTTCAGGTACTGCTCAGCACTCATCCCTGATGTCAAATTCAACACAAAATATAAGATCAGTGGCAACGTGGCCTTCCTCCCATATAGCAATTCAAATTGCATTTTTCCGGTTGCTGTATGATGACTGATATTGTAGGCAAACGTCACCAAACTCAGGTATGTTTCCCACGTGGAAGTTCTTCCTGCAACCAGCTTCCTCAGAGTCATGGCCAGCGTTCCATTAACTCTTTTTAGCAGTCCTTTTTAACGGCTGGTAGGGTACAGATATGACTCCTCAGATCCCCATTATCTCATATAACTGTGGGATCACATGAGACTTGAAGTTTGTCCCATTGTCACTCAGCAGGATCTGCAGGCATCCATGTTGGTATACTACTTGATCCAGGATGAACTTTGTGGTACTGGTAGCATCTACTTTCTCCAGGGCCTTTGTAAAACCCATCTCATCAGATGATTGATTGCAACTATTATGTACTTGAATCCCCTGTGCTCATTGTCAGCGGTCCCATCATGTCATTGGACACCATATGCCATTCAAATCCAGGGAGGACCAGTCAGTATCCAGTCATATTCTTATGTGGCTTGTGCAACTGTCACTACACACAAAAAGCTAGATAGTCGGCAACATCATAGTTGATTGACTCCAGTAATTATACTGGCAAATATGGGTAGTCATTTTTCTCAGGCCTCCATGCCCGATAACCTTATGAGTGGCTTGAACAATAGCAGCTCTTTCTGATAGTTTTGGGCAGAGTAACCGCTTCCCATTAATCATCTTAAAACTTGTCCATCCATGGTCTCAGTATTTTCTATCACTTTTTTCAAAGCGCACCTTGTATTTCTCAGAGCTCATACCTGTTTTCTCAATTGACCATTCTCTGGAATAACTCATCCGCCTGCTGGTATACCATCTGGACCATTGGTAGCTGTGATAAGCCATCCACATTCTGATGAGAAGTCCCCACTCGGTGGACAATCTCATAATCATAAGCCTGTAGCTTCAATGCCCATTGGGCCATTCATTCTTCTGGTTCTTACAAATTGTGGAGCCAATGCAACAAGGAGTGGCCTGTCACCACTTTGAAGTGCGTTCCCATGGATGTACACCTGAAACTATTTATAGGTGTAAATGACTGCAAGGCATATACGCTCAGTTACAATGTAGTTCCTCTCAGTGGCTGAGAGTGTCCAGCTCACATACTTTACCAGATGTTTTTCCCCAAGTTCATCTACTTGGCTTAATATGGCACCAATTGCTGTTAACGAAGCATTGGTTTGTATAATAAATTCTTAATCTAAATTTGTATATTTTACAAATCAGAGAATTTATCAGGTATTGGCATAATTCATTGACGGATTTCTGTGCTTCTTCATTCCATATGAATCTTTTCTTCAGATCTTTCAACAGATGGAATAAGGGCTCAGCGATTCTGGCAAAATCCTGAATAAATTTTCTGTAGTATTTTATCATTCCAAGGAATACTTGGATATCTTGGACACTATTTGGCACAGCCATTTGTTCTAAGGCTTTGATCTTCTGGTAAATTGTTACCCTCGGTATCCCATGCTGACAATCATATCTCATCATAAGCCCAAAAATCATTGACCATAAAAATTAAAAATTTAATATTTTATAACATTTATATATATTTTTGTATCTTTTGCAATGTGACTTCTAACCTACAAAAAGGTTTAGAGGTCCTTCTTTTCCCCTACATCCAAACTGTGTCCTAGATATACTCTGAACTACCAGTTAACATGGTTCAAAATCTTATTACTTAAGATTTAACCATCTATTTAGTTCAGTGTTTCTCTTCTGGGACTTGACCAAAATCTCTGGACATAACCATTTAATGGTTCAGAGGTCCTCTGAGAACATTGCAACTATTTTCTCTTAGGTCCTTTACTTCCGTTCTTTAGTATTGACCTTCTTCACTATATGACCAGCAGTGATGTTTCTTCACGTATAGGCTACACTTACCAACTTAGGCAATACTCTTAAATATTAAGCTTTTAATCCTGACTGGTTATTCCTCCAGCGGGTAAAAAATTCATATTATATTTTGGCAACTGAATCTTGAATCTTCCTAACTCATTAGTCAACAGTTCCGTTCAATTGTTCAAATCTTTTTTATCCTGAAAAATTTTTTTGTCATCCTTTGCCATCCAAAACGTTGTAAGTAATTCCACTAGTGGATCTGTAAACGATCCCTTGATTACACAGATTGATCTGGCCTTGTTAGCTTCATCCAATTTTGTCTTGAATTGATGAACTCGTCTCCAGCAATTTCTGATCATTAATTGAGTGTTATTGAGTCAAACGATTCTCACCACTATTTTGGATAAATTATTTCCTGTTTTGATTTTGTATCTTCACTGGTATGGCAATCCAATACTCTTTATTAATTGCTTCCTATTTCATCCAATGCCTCATCTAAACACTCACTCCTCAGGACTATTTAAAGTGGACCCAATTTTATACTGAGTTTATACTGCTATTCCTTGGGACTATTTCAAGTGGACCCAATTTCAACCTGAGTTGAACCTGCTGATACTCTTCATCTCATGTAGATGTTGGTTGAAACAGATTTTCTTGCAGCACTAGAATGTTAATATTTAGGCTGCTTTTAATTTTCCTGAATATTGAGTATCCTAAATTTGCTTCACTCAGAGCTCCACTTCTGAGCTAGGTGAACGCAAATGAACGTGATCCACTTCACGTTTTGTCTTCATTAGTGTTACTTTCCTTAGAAACTTCTTGCATGAATTAGAAACATCTTCATATGACGTCATTTCTAAGTTCTTCTACTCAACTACACCCCTGTAGTGAGCACCACTTTGTAAAAATTTATAGGTGATGATTATTTTTGGCCAATAAACCTATATACGTATTACTTACACAGGTTCAGTTTTTTTGCAATTTGTCCGCGTTGTATGATAGTCAACATAATCAGTTGATAATAGTATACAACTATTATCCATAGTTGAATGGAAGTATTAGATCTCGCCTAATGGTCATTCATTATTTCCACTCAAAATACTTTTGATGTCTTTAAATAGGGATTTGTTCCCTCATACCATCTACCCCAATCTTCTCTTAGATTCCCATTTATGGTTTTTATGTTTTGACACACAGTTGGCAGCTTACCTGATTTGATTCCATTTCTTCACTGGATCCCCGCTCATATTCTTACTATTTTTCTTAAATATTTTCCCAACTATTACACACAGCAATAATATCCCTGAGAAAGAATAGAACAAATGGATGCTGATAAAGCTTACTAAGTACATCTACTATATACTCTAGTAAAAGTGATAGTCTAATAAATACTATAGTTTATATGTTAAAAACTACTATCCGTTATTAGTGAATTCTAGGGAATCTATTGTGGAGGAGTTGAGCGCCCAACCCTTAGTTGACACTGCTTCAATCAAATGGCAGCCATTGCCATTGAATCACCCATCCACGTATCAGCAGTGATGGTCTTCCCTTCCTGGCTAGGATTCTGTCATTGGACATCCTCAAGACTTAAAATAGAAAGAGTCAAAAAACGTGTCCCTAACGTTTTCCTCTCAATCAAAGTGAACCAACCATATTTGGAAAGTGACCTGCTTAGTAATGGGACTTGTTACCCATTAAGGCAGGTCACGAACCAAATGATTGATTTGAAAGTTGCAGGCAGCATCACTCACCTCGCAACTTACTCCTTAAATTCCTGATCAGTTGGTGATGAAACCTGACTGATCCCAATCAGTACAACTGATAGTCAATCAACTATCATATGCCCCTATTTTTGGCAACTCTGCCTGATGAGATCTTAAGCATTTTTCTGGATCAATCCCTGATGGATCTGACCAGGCGATAAATTAAAATCCCCCAAACATAGTTACCATGAAATCAGGGTCAACTGGTTTCCAATTCACCCTTCATTATGGAATTATCCCCTAAAAATACCTGGTAATCTAGACGGCTGGAAATATGGGAAAAAATCCCAACAACCACCCTCAAGCCTGATGGCTAGCAGCAAATCATTGTATCTGGAAAATGTCCAGGTTCCTGTTGGTTCAAAATGGGGCTGAGGTATGGGAGTTAGAAGCGTCGGCCACTTCAGGCACATCACCCCATGCCTACTTTGGGGAACTCCAGTTAAATTTTTTCCTAATCTAGCGTACTTACTACTAACAACTAAAATAAGTCAGGCGAAAGAGAGATCTTTAATTGGAGAGAAGAAAGACAATTTTTACTTAGGCTACTGCGCCTATGAAAACCCCTCATCTATCCAAGCTGGAACCTCAACCAATGGCAGTCATTCATGGTAGCAATTTCTTCCTATTCTTCTCATCCCAACCGTAAAATACTAGGTTAACTAATCCACAGCACAATTTTCCAGTCAGCTGTATATAAATTAATATTATAAAGATAACGTTGAGCATCTTCAGCATAAGTCACAGTACTCTAAATTAAGCAGTAGTTCATAATTAGATGATTGAAAATATTTATTTCGGCTTTCAATTAAAGAAAATCCTACAATCATTTTTTATGACAGTTGCCATCAAGGTAAGATTCCGCTTACCTTGGATTTGAAGAAGCAAAATCATTATTATATGGTTGATACGAATATATTGACTTTCTGCCGGAAATTCCCACAATCACTCACAATTTTGAGTTGGCGCCAAACTAGGAATCCGCCGAACCCAAATCAATTATAATTATATAACATTAAATGATATTGAACTAGGCAATTAGCTGGCAAATACGCCAGCTAACCGACCCCTAATTCTAATATTATTGGGAGGAACCCATCTGGTTAATTTCCAATCTATATAAACCGCCTTTCATTTTTCTTAAATCATAGGTGAAGGATGAAAAAAAGGTTTTAGTTCTCTTCTAATCGCTGCCAACTTGGCTCCGTTACTTACTGGCTATCTCTTGCCACTAGAGGTCTCAATTAGGGCACTGATGGGGGCAGTTCTGGACCAAATTACTTCAGATTTTAAAATTACAGATATTGTTGATGATCTTTATAGGAAATGGTTGAACTGAAGTGGCTAGAGTATCAAGCCATACTGGAATAGGTTTTTCAATGAGGTTAAGAGCAGCTCTGATATACATCCAGTATAAGTGGGATCTAAAATTCATGGTAAGGTGAATATCTCCTTGACAGATGGGTTATTTATGCCTCATATTTCCAGCAATTGTCCTGAAGGAATATTGATATGTACCTGGTAATGTTGAAGACATGGGACTTTGGCGGTATATTGTCATATTAGGTAAATAGATGGACATGCCTTCTTGGACATCTTTTGAAGGTTGGGTATTTATACTTGAGAGACCCTTATGATATGTTTGAGCTTTATTAGTCTGACTTCCTCTTTCCAACAGGCAGGCCCAAGCTTTACCTCTGTCATGGATTTACGAAAACTCTTAAAGAACAATGGAGCCCTATGTCCTAAGTTAAATAAGACCACTTCACCATTGTGCACAATAGCAGATTAGTCATAGAGAAACTGAGTTCTGAGAAGAAGGTCATAACTTGGGTTGTCTAATGCAACAGACAAGGTATTCAATGATAGCTTGTCAAGGTATATGTGCAGTGAGGAATAGGCCTCAATGGACAAAGTTCATTGCGGTCCAGCTTTACCATATTCCATGTAGTGAGGCAAGTCAAGAGCTATCTCAATACGTTTCATTAACTTAGACTAAATGTCATTCATGTGGAAATACTGTTGACAATGACTTGGACAAGGACTTTATGTACTCAAAAATTGACTTGTGTGAGTAAGCTGCTGAACTGAGGGGCAGATTAAGAAATATAGGAGATTCATCAAAAGAAGAAAAATCATTATCAGGCTCATTAATTTTTAGGGCTACTAGTTCATCTCTTACTGGCAGAAAACATTAGACTCATTAGAGGTCGCTAAATATTATTAAAGCAGTACTGGGATATCAGCATGAAGTGCCACGTCCTTTATACTAACTGCCCGTTTCCTGCCTCCTTGGCGAGTCTCTTCCAACAAGTCTTGAAGCTATGATATAATACATTATAGTAGATGCATCAAGGTTTGAGGTTCTCTGGTTCTGAACAACATGGACTCAATGAATGCTGGGAGAGGAAGACGCGGAGGACTTGGGACTCAAGGTAGACGCAGAAATTTCATTATGAGCTCTTTTAATTACCCAGATACAGGTAGAGTTGATAATGGCCAATTGTGTGCAATTAGACCTCAGGATAAGATCTAACGCATATATTACCGCAGTTATAGCGTTGTCCAATGTAATTTGGTTAATAGCCACCAAGGGTTGTGCTTGGCATAGAATTGGCTGAAGGAACTCTGAAATAATTTCTATTTTGTTTAAACGAATGGCCATGAACGCTTGATTATGATTGGCCAGAAATTGGTTACTTCTGAACTCCTGGATTAGTGCATTATGGACTTGTTCTAAAATGTGACATTCAGTTAAAGTGGGAGTCATAATTTCACAGGCCATGATATTCAAGAAGGATTGGATGTGCTTTACCTTCTGATAGTCAGTGGCCTCCTTCATCAAGAACATAATCATACAGGAAGTAGTAGATGCTTTCCTGTTCTGGGTAAATTTTCTCCTTGAAACTAGCTTAAAGTTATTAACAATGGGATTGTAAAAAGTGTTTATGGTAGGAACCAGAGCAGGCTTGAAACTCAGTTTCCACAAAGTCTTGAGGGGCCTGTTGGTCCAATTATCATATTAATCCTTCTAGGTCTTCCTGAACCTCATCCCAACGGCGGTTTTTAGAGGTAACTTAGCCTTTTAAGGTCAACTTGCTCCTTTAAAGCTCATATTTTGGTTCTTTGGAGGAGCAGCTGGTTTTCAAAGTTACTCAAGCGACTTTCAAAAACCTTGACAAGTTTGTTTGAGCCGCATGATGTGGCTATTAGTTAGTCTGAAAAATGCGCTGAGTTTATTCATTTCTTCCGACAAGGCATTGATCAAAACTCATTGATTATTAGGGGCTCCATCTACATGGAACCTGCATACTTGAATCAGATCTCTTATTAAATCCTGTAAGGCTGCGAGCACCTAATAAGAGATCTGATTCCAGTAATCATCAGTATCGCCAGGAGTTGGTATTTAGTAATTTGAGGCTAAATGGGCCCACGGGAACCTTTGAACTTTTCTGGCCCTCTGAGTTTTCCAGTCCTTCTTCCCCCTTAGTCCCCTCAAGTCATTTAGTACCAGATCGCTATTGCAGGAGGTTACCTCCTGGTAACGTTGTTGAAGTAGCCAAATAAGGTCCTTGATCTGACTAAGACGTTAGATCCAAGTGGTACCGATCAAATGCACATTTTGACACATCTGATCCTCAAGGTAACCTGAAAATCCACTATCTAGCTTAGCAAGTAGTTTGTAAGCCTCATATCCAGCCGATGGTTATCTACAATGGTTTCTCACTGCCATAAACAAATTAGGAGAAAACAGCTTAGAAATAGACAATATTTTATTGTAGGGTTTTTAGAATTGGTGCTAGGTCGTCATATTTCAACTGCACAGGTAACTACATCAACAACTCAAAGTACTATATGAAGACAGTAACTATGACTAAAACTTTACAAAAGGAAAAGTAATTTCAGCAATATGGTTCTTATTATAATAAAACAATAGAGCACCCTAATTTATCATATACTTCTAGAGGCTCATGGGATTGCTCAAGTAAATGACCTGATAGTCTAATACAACTCAATTCAGACAAGATCCCCTTCCTCTTGGCAACACTCTAAGATATCCTACGCTACTAGAGTTTTCATTGGTGCTTTCCATGGTTATTAAGCAGCACTTCCAAAATGGTAGACTAAAATTGTGATATCCAGAATGGGTTGTAAAAAATTAAAGTTGAAGAATACCAATATGAATATGCAATTTACTGGATGAAGTTGAGTCACCAGCTATCTGACACTGTAAACTTTGGACCCTATTACCAATAGTTTTATGTTAGCATAGGGCAACGTTTATTAGTACGAAAAAATAAATAGGAGGTTATATAATGAGAAAGTCAAAGCGTTGATAGCCAAAAAGATTTTGAAACTAGATATGTGCCAGTGGGGTTTAAGGAATTCATTTGATAGTATATTAATAATTTTGGCCACTATATATCAGAGCTGAGGCCATGTGGAGAAGTAAATTTCATACAAATTGAATCCGCTGGTTAATTATCGAGCAAAGTATGATTTTATGTATACTTAAAATATCATATCAGGATGGTTGGTTAAATTATTCACATCTCCCCCAACTTGACCAAACATTGGGAAACAAAGACGTGTGGGAGGCAAATCACATTGAAAACTTGGGCCATCAGTCAAGACTTCTTAAAATTTTATTTAATAAATTAGCTTGCACCTGGTTGATAAGTTGTTTTTAACCATATTCTTCAGAGTGTAGGCATCTGTAGATGTTTCCTAGTGATCTCAAAAGGCCCCTCCCATATATGCTCCAGCTTTATAGTTTTTCTAAATCTATGGTTTTCATAATATAAAACGAGTACCCTATAGTGAAATTGGGTAATATCTGCCAGTCTGCATTATCCCATTCACAATTTTTCAGAGTCGGCGCATTGGAATATACTGCGCTTTGTAGTTGGATTAAAATCTGGATCAGCATATCCAAATATTTTATGGGATCATAGATTCTTGACTGACACAAGAATAAAAATTGGGGGAAGCGTTGTTTGTTTTCCATTAAGTAAAGTGAACAGGGAATGTCCTCTGGCTGAGTGATAGGATATGTTATAAGCAAAAACGTCGGAAGGCAGAAAAGGTTCCAGCTAGAAGCATTCACCATAGTTATACAATGAAAAATCTTAACGAGAGTACCATTCAATTTCTTGATGATGTCCTTGGTCTCAGGGTGGTAGGGTTTGACCAATACCCCGCGTATACCCATCAAGTTGTTAATCTTATAAATCATCTGGGACGTAAAGTAAGCTCTATTAAATCTCTAACAGAAATTGAGGGCATCCATGCCAATAAACATCTGCTAGATTAAATTTCATCATAGTTGTGGCACCTAAAGCATTGACTAATTTGGCCTCCTCCCATCTTTTGAGGTGATTAATGGCCACTATTATATTTAAATTGACAAGGAGTGTTCGTCAATGAGCCCACAACATCCATAGAACAGTACGTCATATAAAGTTAAGTTCAACCAATTGATAAGATGTGGCTTTTCAGTAAGGCCCTTCCACCTGACATTCCTTAAAACGTCGGAGGGTCTCATGAATGTCAAATTTCATAGATTTTCAATAATAGTGCTGTCTCAGTAAACTAAATGTTTTCTTATAGCCACTGTGCCCCATCGCCTTGTGAGCCCCAATATTAATATTGGTATACTCCGTTGGTCAGGTATCCAAAATTGCTGATCACCATGTACCTTATACAGCTTCCCTTTTTGAGAAACCGTGTTCTTCCATAAATTTCCTAAGCAGCATTGATCTTCATCTGGTTCATTGCCATATATTTGGTTTAGCATTTTATTATATAAGTCACTTGTCACATTGGCCACCAAATCCTCAGTAGGCAGTCTATATAACCCTTCAAAATTTTGATTCTTAACGCCAGGCGTTATAATAAATGTCAAAAGCATTGGATTTTAATTTCAAGGCCCAGCTGGCCAATCGTCCTTATGGCTCTTTTAGATTGTTCAACCAACGAAGATAGGCATGATCAATTACCACAGTAAAGTGTACTCCATGGATGTAAATCCAGAATTGTTTACGAGCAAAAATAAATGCCAGGCACTTCTTCTCTGTAGCTGTATAGTTCCGTTCATGAACGTCCAGGGTTTGGCTACAATAAGCCATTGGATGCTCAATTACGTCTAAATCAAGTTGGGATAACACAGCCCTGATGGCGGTGAATGAAGCGTCCATCTGAACAATAAACGGTTTTCAAAATTGGAGTACATTTAACAGTGGCGCATGGGTCAGTCAAAGCCATATTTTATCATAAGACAGTTGGCAGTTTCTATTACACTCAAGGAGTACGCCCTTTCTAAAGATGTGAAATGGCGTTTCTCCTATGTTGTGTAGAATTTTTAAACTGGTGATAATAGCCAAACATTCAAAGGAACACTTGGATGTCACGCTTACTACTTGGTTGCGCCATATTCTCAATATCTTCAACCTTTGCAGGCTGAATATGAAATCCATGCTTACCAATGACAAACCCCAAGTATTCTAACTGCCTTGCGGAAAAATTGCACTTATGTGGCTTGATCTTCAAATCTGCCTTATCAAGGCGGCGAACCACTTCTAAATTTTAAGTGTTCATTGAACGTTCTATAAAACAATGATATCATCTAAATAAACGAGAACACAGAAATTTTTTATTTGTTGATGATGCTATCCATACCCGCTGGAAGGTCAGTGGGGCATTGCACAGCCCCTGAGGCTACTAGTTGGTTGGTAAAGGCCCTGAGCTGTAATCAAAGCGCATTTTTCCTGTTCCTCCTTAAGCACCTCAATCTGCCAAAGCCAGAAATTAAATCCATGGCAAAAATATTGATTACTGCCCAAGCAGTCCATCATATTGTTGATCCAAAGTAAAGGATAGAATTCATTTTGTAGTGATATTTGGTTTGTGGTATTCTATAACCACATGGCCTGAACTATATACTTTCTTAATAATCAACACTGGGGAGGCCCAAGGACTCTTGGAGGGAACTAGCATCCTGTGTTGCATCAGTAGATTGATTTTGGCATTAATAACTTCATCCGCTGCTTTTGACCACCTAGTCAGATGAAGGATAATTGGCAGATGATTAACAGTGTTGATATGATGAAGTACATCATGGGTATGACCCAGATCCCAATCACTTTTTCAAAAAAATGCTGTTTTCTTTAAAAAGAGCCAGTGCTCTATCCATCTCATCCTCAGTTAACCCAAATAGGCTTATTTAAGGAACTAGAGAGAAAACAGATTGCTCAGTATTACCGCTGAGCCTAGTTCATCTAAGTGACCAAAATCGGAAATATTCTGGAATTATTCAACTGGTAATATATGCACAAAAGCGATAGTCTGAATTCTCTTTTTATGAATTGCGTATTCATACAAATTATCCAACAACACCTGAAAATTGCCGTGGTGATATAAAAAATCTCAGGTGCAATGTCAGGTTAAGTTGGAACGGCAGAATGGCGCAAATACTTCACCATATAATTAAGGGTGATTTTTAATTTTATTTTAGTCCCCACTGTATTTGATAGCCTATTGAATAGTTAATTTACGGTTAGTTTGTAGAAGAATCTCTATAGATTCTGTCATCTGGTTAGGTAACACCTGTCTCTATTTCTAAATCTGCTGATAACACAAGGGCACTATACCATCCTTGAAAACTAGGTTGACATACCCCTGAGTTTAAGGCGCCAGGACTTCATCCTTATGATTATAAATAATGGAAGGGTTTGTCCTAAGATTTATAACATATTTTCCTTGAAATCAGCCTTGACTCCATGAGCTCTCATAAGTGATGTCAAATTAAGAAGTCGTAGCTTTGATTGAGGAGAACAATCGCAGGAGTAGAAGCCACTAAGGAGGCCAAAACGCAGTGATAATGCACCATAAACTCCTTCAGAAGATGTGGTTTGAGGGCATCAGTACCATATATTTGGTGATGATCTATGTCTGGAGCTAATCCAAGTCTCTTCACCAGTTTATTGGACACAATATTAATGTTGACTCACTGTCCATGATAGCATGGAATCTAACATTATTTACTGAAATATAAATAATAGTTAAATTTGGAAAATAGGTTTCTGCTGGATATAATGCTAGAACATCCAAAGTGTCCACTTAACAAAAAGAGGTTGAATCTCCAGGCATATCTAGAGGCTGGATTCCATAAAAGTCTCAATATCCATTGCCATTTGGAACCTGTTCAATCAGAGAAAAACACCTGAGGTGATTGTAAGCTCTTATAATACTAAATGTTGAGCGTATAGATCTGCTACTATTTTTGGCATCAACTTAGCTTTGCATTTTTGCTCAACTGCTGGAGGCAAGGCGGCGTTATCATCCTTACACCAGGCAGAAGAGGGAGTCAGATATTTTTCATACTAAATTTTTTCTATGGGGCTGATTTAGAAGATCCCTGTTCTATTCCGCCCTGTTTTTTTTCCCTTTTCTACCTCTTTAACGGGGTTCACTTATTGAACTCTAGGCTTAGAAATTGACTTAAAGCAATGATTGGCATAATGTCCCAAATTCTTATAAAGGTAAAAACTGGCCTGATTATTATCAGGATTCTCAAAATGAGGTTTATACGCCTGATTTTTTCTTATTGGGAAGATAATCAGTCAATTTGCTTACATGAAACCCACGTATTGGATTGGCGCAGAAAAAGTAACAGCTCAACAATGTAGGTAATTCACCATATGATTAATATCGTTTTTCTCACTAAAAATGGTATTAAAACGCGATACAACTCTGTTTAGGTCTCACGGGCGTGATGAAGAGCTACCTGGGAACCAAAATTATAATTAGTTTCAAAAAATGTTTGCACCTCCAAGTAAAAAGCGTTCAGTAAATACTTGAATATATCTGTCTCTTTAAAAGAGGTATTAAGAAATTCATCTACTTAGTGGTCATCCTTTCAGCTCTGCCAAACTTATTTGTAAATAGGACCTTGGCAATAATTTAAGAAACACCATCCTTATCTAGATTAAGCATAACTAACTTCTGAATCTTAGAGTTCAACGGCTTCATTATCACTGCCAACTTAGCAGTCTAAGGCTCTCCACCCATGCTAATTTAGAAAAGATCAATTATATTTTGTACATTTGCATTTCTATTCAACATTGGTAATTTCATTGGATTGACCAGATTGATTTTCATAACACATGGCCGAGGGCCCTGTAGTGACCCTATACAACTGTGAGATGCCATATTATCATATTGCGCGAAGGCTCCAACAGTCAGAACAGAGGGGAAAACAGCAGGCTAATTACACATAACCTACTCACCCTCACCCTTGC